>PVIR01014324.1:0-40468 GCA_004026965.1 Petromus typicus | reverse complement strand
ACCAAAAAAAAAAAAAAAAAAAAAAAGATATTTAAACATGCATGTTCAATTTATTTCACTTAAGAGCATCATCTCAAAGCACATCATTTTACCTAGAAATGTCTCAAGTTTATCTTTCTTTATGGCAGAGAAACACTCCACTGTAAAGAAAAAAACAAATCTTTGTCCATTTATCGGTTGGTGAATGTATGGACTATTTCCAGGATTTAGCTCTTACAAAGTGTGCTTCTATGAATGTGTGTATGAATGTATCAGTGTTGTATTATGCTTTAAATTTTCTTGAGAAGATATCAAGAGAAAGAATACCTGGGTCAAATGGAACCTGTAGTTTTAGTATTTTTGGGTCTCTCTTCATGGATTTCCACAATGACTGCAATAGTCTACACTTTTACCCACAGTAGAGAAAGATGCCTTCCTGCCCACAGCCCACCAGCATTTGTCATTTGTTGATTTCTTAATCTTAGCCATTCTTTGTGGAATGAAATGACATCTCAGTGTTGTTTTAATTTGCATCTCTCCAAGAACTAGTGATGCTGAACATTTTTCACATATTTATTTTCCATCTCTACTTCTTCACCAGAGGAGTGTCTATTCCTTTTATATACTCATTTTTAGACTGAGTCTTTAAATTTGGGGGATGTAGTTTATTTGAATTTTTTTTTTTTTTTTGAGACAGGGTCTCGCTTTGTGGTTCAGGCTGGCCCTGAGCTCAGCCTCCAACTCACATCACAGCAATCCTCCTGCCTCTGCCTCCCAAGTGCTGGGATTACAGGTGTGAGCCACCATGCCCGGCATTGTGGTATGTGGTACTGGTTGCTGCTGGGCGTGAGTCTCCACACCCAGTATAGGTATGTGGTTACTGGGGATTGAACCCGGGCCCTTGTGCTTGCAAGACAGGCACCGGAACCACTGAGCTAAATCCCTGGCCCTTTGAATTCTTTATCTCTTCTAGATATTAGACTTTTATATGAGGAACAGCTGACAAAGAACTTTTCCCACTCCATAGGTTTGTCTCTGCACTAGGTTGGTGGTTTCTTTTGTTGTGCAAAAGCTTTTTAATGAGATCCCAGTTGATGATTCTTTGGGACATTTCCTATGTGATAAGCATTTTGTTCAGAAACTTTGGCCTATACCTATGTCCTCAGGACTTCTGCTACTCTCTTTCCAGCAGATTTAGGATTTCTGTTTTAATATTTAGATCTTTGATCCATTTTGATTTTAGTTTAGTGTATGATGAGATATATAGGTCTGACTTTAATCTCTGGCATGTGGAAATTCAGGTTTCTAGCACCATTCAGAGATATTGGAAGAGGCTAGCTTTCTGCCAGTGAAAGTGTTTTGCCCTTTGTCAAATATAAGGTGGCTGGGTATGTTTGGAGTTGTTTCTGCATCTTCTAATCTGTTCCATTGACCGTAGGGTCTTTTTAAAAAATTATTATTATTATTATTATCTTTATTGGGACATTAAATATACACATCATGATTGCACTCCATAATGGGGATTTGTACCAGTATAAGACACAACTTAATTCTCATTTTTTCCCATAACCCTACCCACCCTACTACCCCCCATATACATAAAATTTGTTTCCTTACTTTTTTGTTACAATCTCAACATTTTCCCCCTTCATCCTATTTACACTGAGCATTTTCTATTTCACAATATATAACATACAATGCTAGGACTCATTACATCTTTATTTTCTCATACCAGAGAAAAAATGTGACATGTACCTATCTGTACCCTATTTATTTCACTTATGAGGATATCCTCAAGGTATGTCCATTTAAGTAGAAATGATTCAACCGTAGGGTCTTTTTGACCAATACTGTGATATTTTTATCATGATATCTTGGTAGTATAATTTCAATTCAGGGATTGTGGTGTCCCCTCTCTTGCTTTTTATTCCCAATTGTAATAGGGTGACCTCCGTACTCCACTCACAAATAGATAGGTAAACTAGACAATCAACAAAGAAATATCATAATTGAATCAAACTTTTGAATAAATGGACTTACTAAATGTTTAGTGTTTTCCTGCCTCACAACATCAGAATACAAATTCTCAGCTCTCCACAGGATGTTTTCCAAAGTAGACTACATCCTGCTTGATAGATCCCATGCATTTTATCAAATGACAGTACAATAAAATTATGAATCAATGGAAAAATAAATTAGAAAAACATCACAAACACAAAGAAATTAATACCTTCCTATGAATGGATCACAGATAAAATTAAAGAAGTCATATGTTTCTAAAATTAAATGATCATGCCAATACAACATAGTGGAACTTATGGGATGCAATGAAAGCTGTCCTAGGAGGGAAATTTATAGTGGTGAATTCCCATATCAGAACAGAACAAGCTCAAATAAAGAACTAATATTGAACTCCAAGCTTCTGGAAAAGAGAAAGCAAGTCCAGCCCAAAGCTTGTATGAGGAAGGAAATTATAAAGATTAGAGATGAAATTATTGTAATTGAGACGAAGAATTCAATACAAAGAATCATTGAGTTGGTTCTCTGAAAGATTAAATAAAATTGATAAACTCATAGCCAACCTTATTAAAACAAGGAAAGACAAGACTCAAATCCACACAATTAGGAATGCAAAGGTTAATTCACAATAGATCCCACAGAAATCCAGAAGATCATCAATACCTATCTTGAGAAACTGTACTGCATAAGATGGAAAAGACAGAAGAAATGGACAGATTCTTAGATACATATTAATTAGCAGAGTTCAATCAAGAAGATATAAAGATCCTGTACTCGCTTCAGCAGCACATATACTAAAAAAGAAGATATAAAGATTCTAAATAGTCCAGTATCAGTCAATTGAATAGAAAATGTAATTAAAAACCTACTAACAAAGAAAAGCGCTTGATGGATTCACTTATGAATGGTTCATGCTGAATTCTTCAAGCAAATTAGAGAAGATCTAATGCTACTATTCCTGAAAATCTTTAATGAAATTCAAATGGAAGCAATACTCCTAAACTCATTCCTGGAAATAAGCCTTACCCTGATACCAAAACCAGTGAAAGATCCAATCTCCCTAATTAACATAGATACAAAGTCCTCAACAAGATACTGGCAAACAAAAGGCAGTAACTTATCAGGATTATACACCAAAGCCAAGTAGGATTCATCCAAGAGATGCAGAGATAGTTCAATGTATGTGAGTTAATGAATGTAATATACGGTATTATCAGAGCCAAGAACAAAAACCATATGATCTCAATAGATGAAGGGAAAACATTTGACAAAGTCTAACATTCATGATAAAAAAATCATATTAAAATTGGAATAGATGGTCTTTGTCTCAGTCTGATAAAAGCCATTTATGACAAATCAACAGCCATCATCATACTAAATGATTAAAAACTGAAAAATTTCCCTCTAAAATCAGGAAGAATACAAGGATGTCCACCATCACCACATCTATTCTATATAGTTCTGGAAACATTAACCACAGCAATTAGAAAAGTGAAAGCAATAAAATGGGTAAAGATAGGAAAGGAAGAAGTTAAATTATCAATATTTTCAATGTCATGATAATTTATATTAAACCCTCAACAATTCCCCCTAAAGATTTCTAGATTTAATAATTAAATGCAGCAAATTAGCTGAATATAAAGTCAACACTCAAAAAATCAATCATTATTGTACACAAATAACAAACTTACTGAGAGGGAAGAGGAGGAAACAACATCTTTCATAATAGCATTAAGAAAGGCAGCCAGGCCTTTCTTAATAAAACCTTAGGATTTAAAATTGGATTGTTATTTGTTATATGCTATGTACTCTGTACAGAGTGATATTTTAAATGTGAGCTATATACACTTTAATCAGAATTTTTGAAAAATAAATTTACTTACTTTGGTTTTTTTCAATGAAAATCATGGTCCCATCACTTATGTGTAATAGTATAATTTGAAGTATATGACTTGAAGACTAAGTAATTTATATGTGTCTTCTTTGAATATCACATAACATCTTCAAATCAGGTAACATGGATCCTTGCTCAAAAACACTTTTACTGCGCTAGATTGTTAGCATTTCTACTAATAAAATCATATAATCTGGTTAACAGGATCTACAAAGTCCCCTCTGGGATTGTCATTGGGATTGCTATCAATTTGGGGAGAATTGACATTTTTGTCCTATTTACTGTTTCATACAGATGGAGCAGCTGATTATTTAGGTGTTCATAGTAATATATTTTACTTTTGGGAGATCTTACCCATCTTTTGGTAACTTCATTCCACAATATCATTTATCCTAATAGAAACTAAATCTTATTTTATATTTTATCTCTAAATTTAAAAAATTCTAATATGGAGAATTATTATTCATTTTATTACAGTGGCCTCACTTACTGTGACTTTGATACATTAAGATCTGTTAGCTGTGTTTTGTTTTGTTCTTTTATAAATTCTTCAGCGTTTATCTGTGTATACCACCTTGCTCACTGAAAATCAAGCTGCCTTATTTACTTCTTCCCAAGCAGTGTGTGTTTTATTCCTGTTTCTTCCTTGATTGTGCTGGATGGAACCTTATGGAGAATATTAGCTTGGAAGATGGAGAGTTTGCATTATTGCTCCAAGTAGATTTGGACAGAAATGGGTTCATTGTTTTACCTTTTAGCTTCACATAATCTGAGACCCTTATAATCACTCATTGAGGCTGTTAAATTTAAAAAGGTGTTTTACTTTAATTTCTAAATTTCTTTCATTTTGTTATTAGTGACTCCATAGTTTGACTATGACAAATGGATTTTCTGTATCTATTGAGAAGTATTTATTTTGTCCATTCTATTTATAATGAATTACATTGGTCTATTTTTCAGATATTTTTGATATAAAAATTAGTATTATTAGTATTAAATATATATATTTATAATTTATATATTTAGTATTAGGGCATATTGATCACTCCCATTTAATTTGTGATTTTCAGTGTCAAGCTAAGGCTAATGATTTATCTAAGTTCATTTCAATTTTTTCATAAGACTATTTTTGTCCTTAGTGATTTTCTTTCCTATTTTTAAAGCTTTTTCTCTTGTATTTTTTTTTAAATCCTGTGTTGGTTAGCTTTCTGTTATTGTCACAAATATCTGGGGTAAATCAGCTTATAAGGATAAGGTGTTTATCTTGGCTTGAAGTGTTGGAGTTCTCAGTCCATGATCAGCTGGTCCTGGCAGGAGGGCATGGCAAAGGGGGCTGCTCCCCTCATGGTGACCAGGAAGCCCAGAGGAGGGGAGAGTGGGAGAGCAGAAACAAGAAGTACCAGTCCCACTAGTCTCTTTGAGGACACCCCACTAATGAAAGACTTCTGGTATATGCACTGACAGTGATAAATTTCCTCTCATTTTCTCCTCGTCTCTAATTATACATCTGTTGGACTTATTAACATTGTCTCACATATCTCTGAGACTGTCTGTGTTTTTTCTAGAATTTTAAACATATATCCTTCAATTTTATAGTCCTTTTCCCAACATTTTCAAGTTAATCTATCTTACTTCCGCAATGGCTATTTGTTGATACTTCTGTCAATGAACATTCTATGTAAGATGCTCAGAAATTTTAGATATATTTTCCATTTAATTGTTATGATTTTCTTCATGTTCATATATTTCCTTATAGTTTTTAACATATTTATAATTCCTCATTAATATTTTTAAATTTCTATTAATTTATGATCTATATGCTAATTTTATAATTTTGATTTTGTTTCAGTTGCCTAAATTTTCACTTGGCTATAATTATATTCTCCTGCTCATTTGCTTGCTTGCTTTCTTTCTGTTTCTATCTTTCCTTCTTTCTATTTTCAACTTTGTCTAGTAAGTTTAGAAGCATGAAAGGTCTGTGATTGCCCTTCCCCAAATTGTACTGAGTGGCACCTACATTAATATGAGCATTCAGAGACTACCTTTCAGCAGATCTTTTTTTTTTTTTAGGTTTTTTTTGGTCTCGCTTTGTAGTTCAGGCTGGCCTTGAGCTCAGCCTCAAACTCATCACAGCAATCCTCCTGCCTCTGCCTCCTGAGTGCTGGGATTACAGGCGTGAGCCACCATGCCTGGCACTGTGGTGTGTGCTACTGATTGCTGCTGGGGTGAGTCTCCATGCCCAGTATTGTATGTGGTTACCGAGGATCAAACCCAGGTCCTTGTGCTTGCAAGACAAGCATGGGAACCACTGAGCTAAATCCCAGGCCCTTTCAGCAGATCTCTTCACAGAGCTAATTAAGCATGGTGAGAATTGCCTGAAGTTGGTGCTCTCCCTTGCACAGCAGTGTATTAGAGAATTAGCCTTCCTCTTTCTCCTATGGATTTACTAAAAGACGCTGTCAGGTTTGTTGTGTTAAATTCTCATCTTCTACCCCAATGCTATAGTCAGGGTGTGAACATCATGGAAGAGAGACCTTCTGAAGAGCTGAGGAGGGTGAGGCTACTCTTGAAAGGCTTGAGGAGCACAGGATATTGTGGCTTCAGGAAAAATAAAGCTCAATATTTGAATGTGGCAAAGAAAAATAACTTCCAAGGCAGAAGATACAATAAATTTTAGAATGTCTATGTAAGGTAGAAATTAAAGAAGGTTACTCTGCTGTGGAAATTAAGTTAGAAAGGGTAGAGGTAATAAAAGTGTAAGGCTGGAAACAAGAAAAGGGAAAGCCTTGCATATGTACAGAGCTCTTTATCCCTTTCCAATCCAAAGAAGGTGCATAGTTTAAAATACTTAACTGCTGAGAAGAAGGGCAGAGAAATGAGTAGAATTAGAATGGCTAATAAAGATGTTGAGAAGAAAGAATTTAAAGTGTGACCCTATATGACAGAAATGCATTTTATTAATAACATGGGATCACAGTGGCAGGGCTGCTTCCAGTGGGTAAAAGTCCCTCTTGCATATGACGGATGAAGACGGATGAATTTTCACAGCCAATTTAACAGATAAGGATGGAAGAAAATCAGTCCCTCTTTAAGTGGAAAATGGAAAAAGGGAGGGATGGAGCTGAGGCCGGGGATGAGTGGGCTGAAGTCACAGTGCTTTTTGTGTGTGTGTGAGGTCTCACTTTTTTTTTCTTTCTTTCTTTCTTTTTCTTTTCTTCTTCTTTTTTTTTTTTTTGTTTTGTAGTTCAGGCTGGCCCAGAGCTCAGCCTTGAACTCACAGCAGTCCTCCTGTCTCTGCCTCCCGAGTGCTGGGATTACAGGCGTGAGCCACCACAGCCAGCATAGAGCTATTGTTACAGGACGTCTTAAGGCACTGTGGTCCACTAACTCATTTTTTTTTTTTTAGAGCTATTCCAAGAATCTCATTTTCTGTCATTTTTAATGGAATCCATATCCCTTCTCCAGCATAAATCCATACTGAATCTTGGAAACCTAACCCAAGTCAGGAAGGATTTTAAAGCCTGTGATCATATGGAAAAATAAAGCACAGTTGGATTTCAGTTGGAGTACGCAGACCTCAAATAACAAATTCTTCCTGGTTTCTTCCATGATACTGGACATTGAGGTGTGGAAATGTCAGTTCCACTACATTTCTTTAGTATAAAATGTCATTATTTTGTTTGTAAAAGGTACCTTCCTTTAGAATTCTGTAAGTTCTACAATAGATCATAATGACATCGGAATTGTTGAGATTTCTCTAAAACTTATCAAATAACTTCTTAAAAAATTCAAATCGTTATTGGTACATTATGAATACCCATCATCGTATTCAACACTGAGAGTTTGTACTAGAATATGAAACAGCTTCTCATTTTTTCCCCTTCCCCTACCTACCCTGCACCCCACCCCCTGTATACATAGGCTTTGTTGTTATTTCTTTTAATTACTATCACATTCTTTCCCCCCTGATTTGACTGGGACATTCTTATTGTCTCATGCATCTTTAGGCTTACGGAACAACAGCCACACTGGACAGTTCCTCAGAGTCTGAAACAATAGAGTTAGGGCGGGTCAACACTCACCAGGGCTCTTGAGCCAGGAGGGAGTCAGCGTTGGAGGAAGCGCTGCAAATTCAGACTCATACTTTTCATTCTGTCCCATGTCCGGACTCTGGTCACGGTGCCATAGACTCCTGTAGAGGGCAATTCCCAAGGGACACTAACTACCTTGACGTAGTAGAATACGACAGCATCATTCTTCTGTCCGGATTTCCCTCATCCAGTTATCAAAGCCCAGGGGAACTGAGAGCTATAGCACAGGGGACGTCCAGTGAGTGCGGCCGAGGTGGGGGCGAGTGGGCTGAGCTGGGCACTGGGTTGCCTCTGCCGCCCGTGCCTTTGGGGAAGTGAGATCTTTTTACTGTCCCTATTATTGAAATTAAGGCAAGGAAAATAAACGCAAGCCTGAAGGGTGTTACATTTCTGGTAGTGCTTATCAGCCTCATTCCATCCACGCCTATTTAAAGGAAGTTCATAGAAACCATTTGGAAGACAAGAGTGACTCAATCTGACATAATTCCCAGAAACCTCTGCCCTGCCTAAGAGTGCGGCTTTCTGCCCCGCAGAAAACATTCTCATGCTCCTGCCTTCCCGTTTTAATTCTGATGTTGATTCCACCAGGCAGGTCATGAGCCCAATTCCGTGTTCAATTTTGTATCCTGAGTATGTTTGTCACTTACTGGTGTTGTTATTGCCAATACTAACCATGACGGGGATGTGTTTGGACAAGAACCTCCGCCACTGTCTACGCAGAAACATGCGCTTAATGAGCTAAAGAACGGTAGAGTGCGCTGATGGGACCAGCACGCTCGCAGTGCAGGGGCTGGAGCAGCCCACCTGGGCCAGCCCTTCGAGGCTGCTCGCTACACAGCCAGGGGTGTCTCACCTCAGGGTTAGAAATTGGATGTGCGATGGCACTTTTATTTCAGGTTAAAAAATTTTCCATGTGCAAGTTCAAAAATGTCATGATTAGTTTTTATCCCATTTTGAATTTTTTCTCAGTACTGTATATGTCTGCATCCATCTTGGGACCTGGTGCACCCACCTATCACACCTCATCATCTTCACCTCCCTGTTCCCTGCCCACTCTCCCACTTCTTCTCAGGCTCGGATCTGTGTTCTGACTGCCCAGGGTCTAACTCCCTATTTCTATTGTCTTTATTTTTTGCTCTTCAGTTATTTATATTTTGGGCTTCTCACATAAGAATTTTTATTTTCAAATGACAAAGTGAGAGGGGAATTTCATCGGGGTCTCAGGTGCCTTCCAGTTCAGGGTACATAGTTTTAACACGTTACGAAAAGTCGGAGTTCCTCTAGTTGAAGTTCTTCCTGTCTGAGTCAGACGTCACCGTGCTGCCCTGTGCTCCCCCGCTGTGACTATATGTGACAAGCAAAGTTCTGGAAATCTCACCTTTCCAGTGCCCATGTTATGTGTTCATCAGCTCATGCTGGTTATGACTATTCGGTCTCTTTCACTAATGCGGTAAGTAGGAGGTCATCGGGATCCCTGGTCCCTTGCAGGTGTAATAAGGAGATAACTGTGTTTGTGATATGAGGGTGGTAGGAGAACCTTTGAGAGGCTTCTAAGAGTCTGGCAATTTCGACTTAAGGATCTCATTACTACCTTCAACATTTTCAGAATATTGTGGCAAATAAGGGAAGCAGTGTAAGCAGGAAAACATTACAAATTCTTTTATGAGGATGCCTATGAAGTATGAGCCTCCATCTCTTGATGTAACAGTCAGTATGCTGTGGGTTGGAAGCATAAAATTGCTCAGATTGTCAGCAATGGCAAGGTGTCTTGCTCTTGGGAAAAAACAGACATATAAATCCATGTGATACTGTCCGGAGGCATCTTTTGTTCCTGCCCCAACTAAACACTTTCCTGTCATTCACAGACAATAACAATAAGTTGAAAATAAAGTCACTATCTTAGTTTCCTCAACTGCAGTGATTTAATATATTAATCGTGTTTTCTCTATAATAATGAATTGTTTTATGAAGAAATTATCATTCCAAATCAGTTTATATCCCAGTGGTCATCTCGTGACCCAAAGATTCTGAGTGAAAGGTACAAACATATTTTTCTGTTCTTCCTTTTAAAAATCGATAGCTAAGTGTTAATAGCATTTAAAAGGCCTGTATGAATTCTTCCACAGATTTAGCCTTTGAATTTGGTTAGAATTAAAAGCTTGATTGAGAACAACTTCTTTGACATGATTTGCTAGCTAGAATACTTTTTAAACTTCCATATAATTTCACTTTACATTTTTTGTAATTGCCATCTTTCGAGGAGGTAAGAATATTGTTAAAAGTTCTCCAATATTTGGATTTTGGTTTGGCAGGACTCAATGCCAGTTTTTCCTCAAGGCCTTGCACAATGTACACTACACCCAAAGCATGCCTGTCATCTTTACCTGGGTTTGTAATTTATTTTAATGCTTGACAAGGCCCAACAAGTACTCCAGGTCATGGAGTGCTCAAAGTCATTTCAGGGAGATCTGTATTTTAAAGGACAGGTTAAATTAGTGACAGAATTTCTTTTGATAATCTCCAGTTTCAGATTTGAGGCAAGCTCCAACTACAGGTAATTTAAGGTCAGGTTTCAGACGATAAGCCTTTTAAGTCTAGCTTACAGAAAATTTCTTATCTGGGATCGTCTGTCTACCTTCTTGCAGACAGAAGAGTGGCAGGACTTGGCAGAGAAGAGTGTATGAAAGAGCAAGAGACTCTCACAAGGCATTTCTTGACTTGATGACATTGCCGTATCTGTCTGTGCTACAGAAAGAAGCGCTGAGTCAGGCAGCGAACCTGGGGCAAGTCACAAGAAGGGCTGGAAAATTCCAGTGACAAGATGTAGCAGCTCTTGGTCTAGGACAAGCTATGAAATCTTTGTCCTGGAGTCAAGGCTGAGGTTGCAGTAGGTGACGGGCTAGGATGGGCTTTGGAGCTTGTCCAGGTGACTCACACACAGATGGACCAGAAAGATCTTTGTATTGAGGGATACTGAAGGAAGGATTCTGTGGAAAAGCCCGTGACAGTGACAGATGTGGAAATCTTGTTCACACTTGGATCGCAGAGCAAATAGTTTCTTATTGAGAGCTTAAGTCCTGGAGAAGAGTTTACTTAGCAGGAAAATATGACCCCTGTTCTGCACAGCAGAACTTAATACAGTTATGCCGAAAAACCCTCCCAAATGTCATCTTGGGTGGGGTCTCAGAAAAGTTTAGTCCATTAGGAGAAAATGATGTTTTCCCGTTAGATAAATGTTTTCTTAAGTAATGCACTGAATTTTGATAAAATTATAACTTACCTTTTGAAACTGTACTGTTTTCTTACCAAGACGAGAGACAAGTAAAAGAGCTCATTTGGTGCAGCTTCTACTTCCTCTAAACAACATGTGAAAATCACCACATACTGCACCAGAGCAGAACCATCAGGCAAATTTAGATTGTGTAAGTCTTGATGGAAGACCTGAGGGAAATAGGAGCAGGAATGAGTAGTTCCTGTCACATGACCTCAGGGGCACTGTTTTCCTCTGAAGACAAGAATCAGACATGGAGCAAGTGAGCAAAGCTCATTACCTGTAGTGAAGCAAGTGGCTTCCTGGAGAATTGGTGATGGACAGGTATGTGTGTTCGGTGCTGCAGAGAGTAGAGGGCTAGTAAGTTTGTTAATGGTGTTACAATCTTAGTAGCTTCAGCTTTTTTTTTTTTTTTTCATTTTTTAATGGCAGAAAGGGAGTATTATAAAGGGGAGTGTAGACTTTTGAATATAAGGACTTTACCTCCAGCCAAGAGTCTTTTGTTTCTGGCTTCAAGGAACACTGGGACAGTCTAGGTGACAATTTTGTAGGAGCCATTGAATTTTAATAGGTTATACTCTGATTAGTTTTCAAATATCTGTGGAATTTTTTATGTTAGAATGTGGGGTTAGAGAACAATAATTTTATGTTGCTAATTTATCCAGTATAATGAAGAGGGCAAAAAGGTGCTCAAGAGTAGACAACTGGAGGAAGGATAGAGGGCTTCACTCAAACCACCACGAAAGCCCTTCTGATCTGCATCTATCTTAGAACTGCACCACAAAATAAGGCTCTCCTACTTACAGGTGTGATTTCCTAAAGCAGGAAGAAGCAGTTTTCAGTCAAGAATGTGAAACTTGGAATTAAGTACTGGGAGATAGGGGAAGTTTATGGGTCATTTCAAGTACCTACTCTGGCATATTTATTCTTGGGAAGAAACTGAGAAAAGTGTCAAGATTTAACTGTCGGAAAAATAACACTTGAATCTCTCAGACATTCATAAAATTTATGTCTACATTTATAGTTAACTAATTTTGAGTGTTTAAGTGTAAGACTAAGTTTTAGGTATGATTTCCCTCCCTCAAGTATCATCAGAAATCTCAAAAGAGGGATGTTGTTTGGATTTTTCTTTTGTCAGAAGAAAGGATCTATTTTCCAGTGTCTCTGCTCTTTACACGAGTACCCCTCACAGTGGGTGTTTGGCTGGGAATCCTGCCATTGCTCTGTTTGATCTGCAGGGCCACAGGGTTCTTTTGGGCCCTGTTTTATTTTTCTTCTAAAGTCTTTTCAAAATGTTCTGCCAGGCGTTGTATGTGAAGCAACACGCTGAACACAATACAAATAGGCAGATGTAAAATGAAGAAGAAGCTGTCTCTATTTTCAATGAGTTTCACACCTACTTGATGTATTCTAAAGCTTCACTGGGGTTCACATTTTTGTATACAGCTTTTGAAAATATCCAAGGAAAGGCTGAACGGATCCATTAGGACCTTGATTGGGTCAAGCCAAATTTAAAGATAGCTTGACTGTGTGGTCAAGAAATAAGTCATACACTTACTACACATTGAAGGTCAGTCCAACACCATCAAAGCGTATATAGACTGGAGTCATCTGTAGGTAAAGGGAGGTATCTTGAGGCCATAATATTAGGTGAGATTAATCAGCCACAGAGATTTCATATCACAGGTTTTCTTATATGAGAAACCCAAACTGTAAGTAAAGATCAAAATAAAAGATAACAGGTGGTAGGGAGACAGATCTTTCTCACATGAGAAGGAAATCAAGAGATGGAGAGATTGCAGAGGAAGGGAAGGAAAAAAGATGAAGAAAGGGAGGAAGGTACATTGTGTGCATGTGCCGGCTTCACAGAAGGAATGTAAACATTGCGGAATGCACACAGGAACCCACTGAAAACCTAGAAAGATAATGTGCCACGGGATACTAGAAAAGATATATACGTTTAATATAAATAAATGTGTACTTTATATAAACTACTTCACTGGGGCCATAATACATGCATCTCAGATACATCAATTTTAAGTGCACTTTAACAAGATATTGCATGCGTCAGGGCTCCCTTTAGGTTAGCAGTTTTTATCTAGGGATTATTTTGCTCTCCAGGGAATAAATGGCAATGTCTGGATATATTTTCTGTTATCACGCCTTGGGAATTTTTTGCCACAGGCCTCTGAAATTCTGCAATGCACAGGACTGTGCTTCCCACAAACCAAGAATTGTCCAGTCCCAAATATCAGGAGTGTTAAAGTTGAAAATCCTTGTACAGTTTGGGAAAGTTGATGGATTTCAGAAAGCAAATTCCTAGACACCAGTTTGCCAGACAGGTAGGTTGTGAGACTCTTCAGTGCCACACAGCAGGAAATGAAGACTTGGGCCAAACAGGCCAGAGGAATTGGGGTGTTATGGGGTGCAGAGAAGGAAACACCTTCAGCACCGACTTATTAAGAGAAAAACTTAATTCTTTGAAATGGAGAACAGCTCCTCAGTAAGATGGAGGTTGCCATGGTAGCACAAAGCTTCAATCACTCCTGATTAATTTCTACCGATTAGAAAATTCACTTAAATCCCTTGGTAGGGAAAAAGAACATCAAGTGCATTATTGTAAGGAGCAGAGACTAATCCATTCGATTTTAAAAGTTGGGGTTTGCTTCATCCCCACACCGAGCACAGATGTGGCAAAGTATAAGCTCCCTCCCCAGATGCTGATGATCAGTGATTACCATTGGCGTCCCCCCAAGTCTGTTGGAATTTCAAGTAGCTAAGGTGAAATTAACTCAGAGTTGCACTGAGCATACCAGAGAATTGTCTCTTTTTCAGCCTATTAGTGTGATGTTCGTGCTTAAGTCACTGAAATAAAAGCAAATATTTGGACTAAATTTCCAGTCCCTATTTGTTTTCTATATTTATAACAGACTGTAAAATTCCACTGTGTGCTTGCATCTTTGGTGTCATAGGTAAGCTTAGTTCCATTTTAAAATGTTTTATTTGTTGTTCAAATAGTGCAACAGCTCTAGAAATAAAACCTCACAATATAAATGTCTCTTTAATGAAGTATCTTCAGTTTTAGTACTTGCATCCGAGGATCATACAAATATACAACCTAATACAGTTCTGGACTATGCTCGTGCACCTACTTGTAAAACACTGTTGTTTTTTCTAATTGGTTTTTATAATTATTATTTACACGGGGTTATTCTGAATTCTTAAAAGGAAATACAAAGTTTGTGGAGACTGCAGGGCCACAATCTTGGATGACTGCATTGCCCCTCGCGTGGAGGTGAGGCTCTTCCTGTGACTCGATCTTCCTACCGCTCTTACCTTTGCACACCCCAGGGTGCCTGGTGAGCATCCCAGGAAAACACACCTCGACAGTCAGAACTGAATGTGTCTCCTGTGGCAGACACTGTGCTACCCGTGAGGTGGGAAACGAAGATGCGTGCAGTCGCCACCTTTTCCTGTTTATAACCTAGAGTGACAGAAGGAAGCGGGTGAATGTGAGCAAATAGGACACCTGGAGAGGACGCAAACACGTTCTTAACGTAGCGTCCCGAGTGTGGGAACAGCGCCGCTCGCCCTGCACTCCCAAGCGTTGCATGAGGCTAGGCTGGGACGGGTCTATGTGGGACCTGCCTGAGCCTCCCCGGGTTCGAAGTTACCAGTGGCATATACCTGGAATGTATTTTTGAGTTTTACTTTGTTGCATTTCCTTCTCCTACAAATATCAATTTCTGCAAATTTGGCTCCTTTGTTTTTTCCCTTTTTTTTCTATTATTATAACTGAGAAACTTTAGTCGTGATCCTCATAGGGATCAAGGTGGGGCTATGACTGTTTAACACAACTTGGAATATTTACGTTAAGCTAACATAGTCATCACCTAGAATACTTAATGTGTGGTGAGAACTTTAGAAATCTACTCTCCTAGCGATATGAGAGTAGACAGTGCCCGGGAATGTTGCGTTGCACGTGCCAAGCAATTGGAGTGAGAAAATCATCATGCTTGTCAAGGAGGACGTGGCCACCGGAAGGGCAGAGTGAGGAGATGAGAGTCGAGGAGGAAAAGCTTCACACTGAGAGATAAACCACTCCCTTTCTTTCTAACTCCCTAAACGCCCTTGGAAAGGGAAAAGGTTTTGCCTTCTCACTGCAGAAAGTCTTCAGACCAAGAGCCTGGGTCAGCAGGTCTGTCAGGCACAGGAGAGATCTATTCGATTTGCAGGTCTGTGTTGTCCTGCGATGGAATCCGAGAATGGGAACGTGCTACGCACGTTCTCTTCCACTGAAACGCCATCTTTCACTTGCTGGGTTAGGTTAATTCATGAATATTTAATTTTTATTGATGCTACTGTGAATGGTTTTGTTTGTCTAATTTCCTTTTCAGTAAGTTCATTATCAGTGTGCAGGAACACTATCGATTTCTGTGTGTGGATTTTGTATCCTGCTGCATCGCTGAATTTGGTAATTAATTCTAGAGTCTCCAGGTGGGAATTTTTTGTCCTTCTGTGTGGAGTGCCATCCATCTACAAATATTGATAACTGACTTCTTCCTTTCCTATAGGCCTCTCTTTTATTTTTTTTCCCTTGCCTGACTGCTATCTCTAATAATTTGAGTACCACCTTGAACAGAATAGTGATTGGATATCCTTATCTTGTTTTTGATTTTAGACATAAACTTTCAGATTTTCCCCATGTAATATGATGTTGGCCATTGGCTTCTCATAAATGGATTTTATCAGATTGAGAAAAGGTCTCTCTATACCTTTTTTCTTTATGTTTATTTGGAGTTCCTTTTATAAAACCAAGAACTATTACCCTTTTGTGAGGGTACTAGTTTCATTCTTAAAAACTCTGTCCTTATGACCTAAAACTCTTCAAATGCCACACCTTCTTGAAGCATCACAGTGATGATTGGGATTCTGACTCTAAGTTTTGGTGTGCACGAACATTCAGTCCGTATCAGCTAGTGTAGGGGCTCTATGTGCCTGCCACTTCTCTTAAAGTAGTCACCCTCCTTATAGCAAAGCTGTCCTATGGAAGCAGTCCGCATCTCTGGCCTCATAATTCATCAAAGCACATCCCCCAGGCTCCAAGCAGATGCACCTGGGTCTCCAGTCCTCGCCCCTCTGTGCGCTCTGGTTTCACCCCGAGCAGCTGTTTAGATGAACAGCACCCTTTTCAAGGGCTGGGCACGTTGCTCAGCCTTTCAGCTTCGGTCTTCCAGAAGCCAGGGGAATTGGCCTTCTCCTGCTCCTCTCTCTTCTTTCAGAGCCATTGTTTTTGTTCTTCAGGGTTGCTCAGCCTCCTCAAATCCTACCACACCCTAATCCTCAGTGTCTGCTCCTGGGAACTGAAAATGATACTGCTCTCAGCCTGATAGTCTCTCATTGACCAGCTTGTGCAAAACTGTAAAATGTTTTCTTTAATTTAAAGTTCAGAATTCTTCATAGCTGTATGTTGTCTTTAGCCATACTTGTCTAATTATTTATTATTAATATGTTTGACTTTAAGACTTACTGAAATTCATAGGAAGAAAACCTAATGTTTTGTTTGATTTTTTTTCTCCTATCCACTGTGGCAGACTTGTTCCGTGTTCTCTTGGAGCACTGTGGAGACGTAATACTGATGTGAGGGCTTTTATGAGTTAAAGTAATATTGGTTTCAGTAAACCCGTGGAGGTAACAGTGAACACGTGTTCACTTTTGTCTCACTTTATGAAAGTTCTTCTCAGCCCGACCGGCTCCCTTTCAAAGGTAACTACACCAAGAGTTGTCACTTGGGAAAATATTTGTGAAAACTGGTTCAATTTGTGAAAACTGGTTCAAAGTGGATGTTCACACAACATTCTTTAGGTATAGATGTGAATTCTAGCTATACTTCATAGACTCTGATGGCAATCTACATCTGAAATTTCTAAGCCTACTTCTTTATATTTATATCTGCCACTACTGGTCTTAAAGACAATTTTTTATGTGGATGTAGTGCAATTTCTTTTTATCAGGGGCATCTTTGATTTTGAAAGGAAATCCTTTATATGTAAAATATAATAATAATTATTATATATTAAATTATATTATATAACATTTAATATATAATTATAATTATCAATATATTATTATATATTATATGTTATATAATATAATTTAATCAAATTAAATCCCTCTGCTGTTCACATTTCTGGGGACTCTTTCTTTTTACCTGATGTTTATATAATTTAAGAGCCACTGTCTCTCAGTCCCATCCTCGGGCAAAGTGAGACTACTTAGTGTAATAGATGATTCTGAAATATTTGTATGACATTATTAAGAGTTATTTAAATTTGTTAAGTATCTACACCTGGTGTCTCACTCAAATTACTTTCCCATAAGCAAGAGTTGACTAAGTTCTAGAGAATTTAGCTCCAGGTTTCCATGATAAGATAGTTGCTGCTGTGGTTTTCATTCATCATCCACCATAGTTCAGAAGGTATCAGTCAACATAACAGGCTGTGAGTTAAAGATAGGTTTTATTGAAAAACTGGAAACTCATATAGACAAAGAGTAAATGAGAGGAGATTAGGAATCCCAGCCCAGCCTCCAACTCGTTACATGCTCACAGTAAGGCCTAACACGGCCAGGCTTCCATAGTTCCTGCTCTGTGCACCTGTTCCATGGGCTGAAACTTCCCACTTCCCCCACCCTCCAACCCTGTGCACAAGCTTTCCAGCAGTGCTGTTGGAGAGACAGCAGACTGCTTGATGTGCAAAAAGTGATCTGAGGTTATTGACTTGGGTATAATGTAAGTATACAGCATCTATAGATTTGAGGCCTTGGGAATCATTATCATCCTTTGGGAAAAGGAAGACTCCATAGCTGAGTTTGAGTGAATTCCCACAGACTACATGTAGGTGCAGTGCATAGTCTGTTAGTTCTTTGTGATGGGAATCAGGGGTCTCTCACAGGTGACCCTTTGACAATTGTTTTACCAGGTTTTCTGTGTAGCTAGATCATAGAAAAGTTTAAAATCTGTGCCCCACACTAGAAAGTTCTTTCTACCTTACCAAACAGTGAAGAGGATGAGCTAAGCAGCTCATTTGAATCATGACAACCACCATATGACAACGGTCATAATTATACTGTTACAACTGTCTTCTGTCATTCCCACCTCAACCAGTGTCCAGTCTCTCTAGTCTGGTTGGTGTGACATTAACATTTCAGCTTGTGTTTTGACTAAGATTTGTAGGGCATATTTTCCTCCAATCTTCTACATTTAATTTAACTATGCCTTCAAAATTTTCTTTCCTTTTTTTCTCCATCAAATAAAAAAAGGAAGCAAAGCTTATGTGTAGAGGAGGATTGTATGGAGGGCAGGGGAATGGGAAAGAAATAAAGATCAAGATGTGTCACGTACAGGTACGAATTCAAGGTTGAATGTGGTCATAATGTATAAGTAAAATGCACCAATAGAATCAATTAAAAATCTAAATATGCCTTTGTAGATTTCTTATGAAAAACATATGGTTGGGTCTTATTCTTTCAATCTAATCTGATAAGATTTTTGTGTATTTCGTCTGTCTACATTTAAAATAATTATTGTGATGTTTAAATTAACATACACAGTATTTCTAGTTGCTTTATTGTTTTCTATTTGTTCCATCTGTTGTTTTTTCCCTCTCTCTTCCACTTTAAGCACTTTTTATAATCCTACCTTATGTCCTTTAAGAACTTAGGACTTTATCTCTTTTTTTAACACTAGTAGTAGTTGCCTTAGGTTTTACAGTATATTAGTAAATTGATCTGCTTCTTTAAATAATATATCCTTTCACATACAATGTCAAGAATTTTCAACAGTATATTGAAATTTCTGCACTTCCACAAAAGTAGTATTTTTGTCATCTATATTATTTTTACATATGCTATATTGATAAGACACATTATTAAAATTTATTTCAGGAATTTTAGCTCGTTGTATGTGCCTATAATTTCAGCACTCAGGATGCTGAGGCAGTAAGATCTTCATGAGTTCAAGGTGAAACTGGGGTACATGACGAGTTGAAATTCAAATTGATCTACAGAGTGACACTTGTTTCAAAAAGAAACAAATTTATTTTAGATATTTTAGAGAATTTTTACATTAAAATTATCTTTATGTTCACTTATTCCATTTCTAAATATTCTTTGTTTATGAAGATTTATATTTCTGACATAAAATTTCCTGATCCAAGTTCTTATGCCTGAAGAAATTAACTTTTTTATAGAAGGTCTGTTATCAAAACAACTCTCCTAGTCTTAGTTTTGTGAGGAAAGCTTTCATTTTTCTTTTATTTTTAAATATATTTTCATTGCAAGTTCCCAGATGACTTCATTTTAGTGTCCTGCTTTATGACAGCAAATGTTCTATAATCCTTATTCTTATTTCTCTGTGAGATATGTCAACCCTAGCAGATTTCTCTATCTTGTCTCTTTCATGAGTTTGTATACTTCTTTATATTTGGTATTATCTAAGTTTCTTGGATCTTTGTTTTCAGACAAGTTGTAGATTTTGGAAAATGTTTGACGGAGTCTCTCTTCAGAGGTACCCTGTGCCCAGTTCCTCTCCCCACTTTACAAGGTTCCAGTTGCTTGTTAGACTGTTTTGTTCTGGTCCACAGTTTTCAGCTGTGTGTTTTTTGTTTTGTTTTGTTTATCTCTTTTCCTCTGCTTTTTTTCACTTTGAGTGATAGCTGTTATTTTACATTTTATCTCATTAATTCCTTCCTTAGTTTCACTGACGAGCATGTTTAGCTCCCAGTTACTTTCTCTTTTATTTCTAGTCATTCTATTGAGTTCTTATGCTTATCAGCACCATGCTCAAGGTGTTCATATGATGATCCATGTTGTTGACCTTCGTCACAGTGGGAACTGATTCTTGCAGCTTTATCGTGGGCCTGTGTGTATCCCTTTCCTGTTCCCAAATGTGGAAATTCCTCTTTTATCTTCTCTCAGCTTCAAGTGGGCTTCTATCCATGTCCTAATACTATACTTTCTGTTGCTCTTTTCCCAATAGATTAAGGCTTGTGTTCTCTATGTGAAATGGAAGAAACTGCTCTGGGGAGTGCTTCAGCCATGCTGCTGTCTTCCCAGCTAACAGCAGGAGGGCAGCTTTCTCAGAATTCTCTCCTGTTTTCCTTAGAATGTACTTTGGCAAGTAGGTACTGGTGCTCCTGGACTAATCGCCCCCACTGGCCTTGTGCTATCTCTCTTCTGCAATAGTCCTTTAGTGATTTATTTGGTTTTACCTGAGGTCTTCTGTTTTGGTTTACATGGTGCTTGAGTTTATCTGCTCCAGTGACACAAGTACTCAGGCCCTGCTTCTTCTGCAGGTGCCTGCCTTTCTTCATAGTTTTGGGTAATTGGCTGTTCTGTCCATCCGTTTCCTGCTCAGTCAAACCAAGTCGTCAGGGATCCTCAGTCCAGCTCTCTGTGAGTCAGCAGAGCAGCATGCTCTTCAGCTCTCCAGATCTCTGCACTGACACGTCCTAAAAAGGTGGCGATTAAGTTTCCTAAAATCCTGGATTGGAGGACTCAGTGTAAGAAAGATTTCAGTTTTCTCCATGTCAGTCTATCCACTTACATAATTTTTATCAAAATTTCAGCAAGGATTTTGGGGATATAAATATTCCTATTAAAAATTATATAGAAAGTTAAATGACTTGCAGCTAAATATACTTAAATAGCTAAAAATGCTGCTCTTTTTGAAAAAGAAGAGTAAAGTAGAAGAAATTGTTCTATCTTATATTAAGTATTACTGTGTAACTATGTTAATGAAGAGATTATGGTTGTGGCAGAGAGACAAACTCATAAATCAGTGATGCAGAACAGAGAATCTAGAAATAGACCCGCACAATTATACTGAGTGGATGTTTTATCAAAGATACAAAAGTAACAAAATAGAGAAAGGATAGTGTTTTCAACAAATGATGTTGGAATAATTTATAATCTCTTTCTAAATATGAAAGCTTAAAATAAATTTACTTCAAAAGGTATTACGAGCTAATTGTATAATGTAAAACTAAAAATATTATATAAGAATAGATTCTCCAGCCTTGAAGGCTAGCCTGAGATTTTGTGTGCGTGACATCAAAAAAATCTCGCAAAGGTTTTTAACAATCCACTGAGGAAATATAAACTAGAGTGTATCAAAAGGAAAATCTTTTATTTCATGAAACTTGGAGTAAAGTGAAGAGATAAGTTGCACACTCAAAGAAGTAATTTTCAAGCCTATATCTAACACAGTCTTCACACCTACAACATAAAAAATTTATTAAAAAAATAGTAAGGAAAAATAATTCAACTAAAACTCACACAGAAGCCACAGAATTCCATCAGAGGACAGGCAGATGTCATGTAAACCCATCAGAAGGTGATCCGTATTATCAGCCACCAATGACAAGTAAATTAAACCACAACATGATATTTCTGTATATTTGTTACAATAGCTAAAAGGAAAAATAATGATGTCATCAAGCACTGCAACAGTTTGGAGAAACTAAATCACTCAGACACTACCATTGCAAATGAAAAATGAAATAATCATTCTACAAAATTTTGACAATGTTTTATAAAAGAAAACATGTTCTTACCAAACAAATTCCCCAGAAATTTTACTCATGGTCATTTGCCCCAGAGAAATGAAAATTTGTGCTCACACATAAATCTGTATCTGAGTGTTCACAGCAGATTTATTCATAATGACTTAATGTAGAAATAAGTCTGGTATCTTTCAACTGGTAAAAGCTTGAATCAAGGCACATCCATGACATGGACTGTTATGCAGGAATGGAAAGGAATGGGTTATCAATTTATGCAATAACCTGGAAGACTCTCCAAGTAATTATATTGAATTTTAAAAAGTTAATCACAGAAGATTACATATTCTGGTATTAAGTTATATATCATTATCAGAATTGCAAAATTGCAGAGGTGGAGAACATGGTATTGGTTTCCAGGTGTTAGAAATGGGAATGGGAGGTCAGCCTGACCATAGGACAGTAGCAAAGAGGAGTCTTGTGGAGAAGTAAGATTCTGAACTTTGATTTGTGATGCTGTTTATGTGAAGCTGTGCATGGAATGAAATTACATAGAATCTTACACACACATACGAGAGCGAGAGAGAGAGAGAGAGATGCTGCAATATGAATAAGATCAACTGATTATACTAACAATGGTGCATATTCCAGTATTGGATATTTCTTGATAGCTCTGCTAAGTGCTGTAAAGTAGGGAGTTTGGGGTGAGGCTGCTTCATAAACTGAGTGAAGAGTCTGAAGGAACTCTCTGACATTTCTTTTGCAAATTCTTGTTCTTGTGTATCTAACATTGTTTGAAGTGGTTAAGAAACTATCCTTGAATTTCACATGAATTATTATTTTCCAATCCACTAAATGTTACATATAATTTTAATCATGAACTGAGTAATATAATTTAAAAGATATTTGCGTCATAAAACTAGGAGAACTCAAGAATATAATAGGTTTGTTATAGTGTAAATAATCATTGAAAATCTTGCCAACAAGAAAAATTATATGAATAATAAAAAGATGCAGGAAAAGTGAATGTTTCCTAAAGGACTAATTGGTGGACTCATGTACTTCAGCATAGATGTCTTGTGTACTGATAACCAAATTAAAAATGTATCTTAAAATCTCACTCTGGGATAATAAATATGTTAACAATTTTGTAAACTAAGCAGTTGGTTAGAGCTCCTGAACAAAAGGCTGATTACAAACAAAGGCAAACTTTTAAAACATGTGAATGATAATTTATGAGTATTAGGTAAAGTTAATTCTATTCAAATCCAGCACTTACTTACACACCTCTGATAATCTCTAGATAATATTGTTGCTCCAGGGAGACTGAAAGGTCCTTTGAGATCAGACCTCCTCAATGTGCTTTACATGTTCAGAATCACTGGTGGCGAAGCTCTGGCACAGAGGGGCTCTTTGTTATTATTGAAAGCTTTAAAAGTTTCACCATCTCTGATCTAAAGTGTTCAAATATATACTTACTGAAACTTATTCAATAAGATTCCTTTTGTTCATTTTTCAATGTAATTTTTAAACAATCTGTAAAATCTCTGATATTCCTATTTTGCCAGGAAGAGAATGGAGGTTCAGAGGGGTCAGTGCCTTTTCCAGTGTCACATAGCCAACTGGTAAAAGGTTCAGGATGGAACTCACATTTTCATTTTACTGTTAGCACTACATTTTTTTCTTTCCTTAGTTTCCTGCAAAATGCTTCACAGTGCTTGTCAGGTGGAAGATATGCCATAACACTTGTTGATTAATGAGACCGTCAGGCTTGTCTTCAACCCAACTCATTTAACAAGATGTGTTCTGTGACAGGTTCCTACTGACTAGTTTGACCAGTCAGTGGGACCATTTCACAGTCTGGGTGTTTTCAGACTTGTGCTCCCTTACTAAATGTAGACCTCTCTGGCACCATCTGCCCCTGGCCAGCCGGCTGTCAGTTGCAGTGTGTATTGTATGTACATTTCTGAGCAACACATTTAGCACAGGCCCGTTTCTTCATTACATGTTGCCTGCTCTTGGTTTAAACGAAGGATGAACAGTGCAAAAAACAATGAAAAGATCAAAGAAACACATGCCTCGGAACTCAGCTGAGCAAATATTAAGTGTCTACTGTGTACTAGGTATGGAATTCATGCAGAGACGGATTATACTCACAGAGTTCATTTCTTCCTAACAAGGTGTACTTTCTCACTTTGGCTGGTTTTCCTCTAGAATTTTCTACATTTCTGTCTTCTTATAAGAAATAAAAATAATAATGTTAGTTACAAAATAGCTCAAGAGGTAGAAATGGAAATTATGAGGTTCTACAATTGAAATGCTCAGCCCTGCACCTGGCATAGTTGGTAAGGTCCAGTAACGCTGGTGGTCACCGAGCTCACACGATCCCCCCCACACAGGGGAGGGTGTGAGCAGAGCTTCCCTCCAGCGCGCCTGCTGCCCGCACTGCACAGCGCTCTTCCTCCTCCCACACCGCCACGGGCCAGGCTGTGAACCAGACAGGCGAAGATTACAGAACACAGGTGTGAATTGTGCAATATTTATGTGACTTAACTAACAGCCACCTCTACTGAAGCACATTACCTATCACACTGTTGGGAGCCAAAATAATTGATGGAAGTGAAGAATCAAATGATTCTCTCATTTCATCCTTAATTAAATATTAAGGACAAAGCCTGACTACTGGCAGGGATCGCTGCATTTGCCAAGGCTTCTGATGTTAAAAAGAAGGACAATTAGAAGAAGAAATCAAAGATTTGCAAAGGGGTGCTGATTCGGAGTTGAATCTACATTTCAAGGGTCTGTGAACAAGAAAATTTCTGTAACATGGGGGATGGTGACATGATATTTTACATTTCATCTTGCTGAGCAAACTCGTAAGTTTGAAATTAGTACAATTTCTTTTAATTATTATATTGAGGCATCATTAACATATAATAGACTCCATGCAAAATAATCCACAAAATTTTAGAGGTTTTAATATTTATACACTTTTGCAACTATTAACATACTCGAGACTATGAACACATCCAAATCAGAAAATACTTCCTCCCACACTTTACTGTGGCTTCCCCCTCCAGCTCTCTCTTTCTCAGACATCCCTGAGATTCGTAGATTTTCTTCTAAAAATCACACCACTGTGTGACATTTGATTGTAATTTTTAAAATTTTACATAAATAGAAGAACAAAGGGTATATAAATCTGGCTTTTAACAATCAGTGTAATTACTTTCAGAACCATCTTTCTGGTTTTTATATGTAGCTCACTTCTTTTATTACTGGAATTCCCTTTCCTTAAATGTACTACAATTTATCTATTGAGGTTTGCCTGTTGATAGATATGGGGACTTTTTCCAGTTTTATTATAAGTAATTTATTTAAGCATTCACTCTGAAATCTTACAATGGACATGTGCTTTAACTACCATTGAGTAAAGTGACATATAAAGTTATGTGAAACCACCAAGCTGTTTCTGCAATTGAATGTCTCATTTTTTTTCTAATTCTTTTTTTTTTTTTTTCAGTTCTAGGGCAACTCAGGCCCTGTGCTTTCAAGGTAGGCACAATACTGCTTAAGCTAAATCTCCAGCTCTTGAATATATCATTTTGCAAATTGATGATATCACTTTATATTCTATGAGCAGTATATGACAGCTTCTAGATTCTGCAGATCCAACCAAATTCTGATCCATCTATCATTTTAGAAACCAGAAAAGGTGGCCCTGAGAAGGTAGTGCATAGAGCTGTGAGGATAAAGCCAAAGGTGCAGTGGAGACCCAAGGAAGCTGGGGGCACCAGAATTTTGGGAGATCTGGCAAGGAAAGCTTCAACCACAGCTGCAGACAGTCCAAGACAGAGGCTACGGGGGCTGTAACCTGCTAGGCAATAGGATTGGGGCTGCTTAAGTCATTTGGAATTCACTTCTTATCACCATGTACCTCAGACACCAACTATGGAGCTATACTCTTTTATATTTTTCCTTCTGTGCATTGGTCTTCTTTGGCTCAGTTCTTTTCTATCTTCTATTCTTCCTCTTAGTGATGGGAATGCTCACTTGTGCTATTGTACCTTGGGATTAATAACTTGGTTATTTTTAATAGAGATTTAGAGTCAAGAATTTGCCTCAAATATCAAAAGGGACTTGGACCTTTAAAAAATGCTAGAACTATTGAGACTTTGGGAAAGTTTTACTTTCATTTTTGGTTCTACATGGTCACATTATGTATATGAAGCCATGAACTTGCATTTGTCTTTATCTGGAGGTCATAGCTGGTTTAAAGAAACGTGAGTCTATAGCAAGTTAATAAGAAGTAGGGCATGGCGTGGAGGATGGAGCTCCACCGCGACTTTGGAGTCAACCTGGGGAATCGGTGCAGCACACTCCTGGCATATCTGGATGTGTGACAGATTTGTGGCTTTGGTGTCAGTGTTTGATTGCTGGCCTTTTCCTCTCTGGTGCTTTTCTCCTGCTCTGCCTCTGTCCATGGTGAAGTAAGTGGCTTTGCTCTGTCATATCTTTGCACCATGATCATTTCTGCCTTGGAGCCAGCTAACCATGGACCAAAACCCCTGAAAAATGAAGCTAAATTAAACTACTCCTTTAAATTGTGTCAGGTATTCTATCACAGTGGCAGGAAAATTTGTGAAAACATAATGAATAACCTTGCTAGAACTTGGAATACTCTTCTGGCTTTGCACTCCTAGGAATCACAGTTGGTTGTGATGACTAATAGTTTAATATAGTGCTTTATTTTATTTGCTCATATTGGATTAAGGATCACTGGTCATGTATACGCCTGCAAGAGATATGAGTTGATATCTCTGTTTCTTGTAATATTCTTGTCTTCTGTTTTAGGGTAATGTTAACCTAATAAAATATGCTAGAAGTGCTCTCTTTCCTCTATTTTTGGGAACAATTTGTAGAATTGATACTACTTCTTGTTTTAAATATTTGGAAAAACAGGAAAACTATGTGAGCCTTTAGTTTTCTCTTTTGGAATATATATAACTACACTTAATTTCTTTAATATATATACAACTATAAATTATTTTTCCCAAATGAATTCATAGAGAGTAGGAATTATCTTCCATTTATGTTATTGTGTTTACAGATATAAACTTGTTTATAATATTTCCTTATAATCATTTTAATTTCTGTAAGCTTAATTATACTACCTCTCTTAGTAATTTTTTCTTGAATAGCTGGCTGTAAGTTTTTCAGTTTTATTGAACTTTTCAAACAGACTATTCATTTTTTGTCCTTCTGTATGATTTTTTATTTTATTGATATATTTTCTAATTTTTATGATTTCTTTCATTTATTTGCTTAATTGAGGTTTAATTTTCTCTTCAGTTTCTTGTATTATAATTTTATATTACCAATCTTAGCTCTTTCTTCTTTTCTAATGTATCCATTTAATGGTATCAACTTCTTTCTAAGCACTGTTTTACCAGTACTGCTACATAAATATTACTCTGTTATATATATATTATAATTTTAAAAATATATATCAATTTTCACGGAGTCTACTTTGAACTATGCGTTTCCTGGATTGCATTTTTCCAAGCACTCAGAAGATTTTGCAGACATTACAAATGAGCTCCGGTTTAATTCCAATATGAACTATGTACTGTGTCATTTTCCACTCAGCATCATCTTAGTGATAACTATGTCAACTTGAGTGTTATTTTTTCCTGGAACTTTTTATCCTTAAGAGCTTTCTTTACACTTGTTCTATTAACTTCTAAGTTAGAAGTTTTCAGTATGAACAAGTATAATTTTGGGTTTGTCTCTCTTTTGAGTTCTCTCAATTTCCCCTTCATTTCTTTTGAAATTCTATCACTTTGTAAATGCACTGTGTACATTACTTGTGCCAAATTATTATGAAATTTTTCCCCTGCAGGTTAGTGTGTCTCGTAGCTATTCCAGCTTTCATGTTTATAGTGAAAATATTTCCATGTCTGCACTTTGAACTTGTTAGATAGAATTTAATAAATCTCTATTTTACATCAGATATGACACTTTTAATGCATCAATTTAGAAAACATAATTATGTATTAGAAATATAGTTGGATTAAACTACATTGCATTTGTTCTGTTCCTTTTATCTTTTTAAAATTTTATTGGTACCTTTTGTACATTATGATCACACTGAACATTGAGAATTTGTACCAGTCCATGACATGCCTTAATTCTTATTTTTTTCCCATTCTGCTGGCCTCCCTGCAAACCCCAGCCCCTATATGCATAAGCTTTGTTTTCTTTTTATAGGTATTGTGAAATAGGAAGAAAATGTCCCTTTCATCTTTACTTATTTCTTTTTCCTTATTTCTAAGCCTTTGAAAAATTACTTTAATAGTTATAATAATTACCTTTAAATAATGGTATTCTTCACTACAGTGCAAAAAACCTATAAACTTTTCATTTATCTATATAATCTTTTTGGCATTAGTGTTATGTATTTTGCTTTTGTCTATACTACAAATTTGTAGTATGTTATTATTTTGCTTTAGGTAATTTTTTAAATTGTACAAGGGAGAAAACAAGCTTTGTGTATTTGCTTCCTTTCAAAAAATTTATTAATTATGATTGTCAAACATAGCTACATTTATTTGGGGGAGTATATACAATATATAATTAAAATAGTTATATTTGTTTTGTGGAAAATATATTTGATTTGGCTTCAATTTAATCAGTGTTGTAGACCTTTGCTTTTTTTTGTAGCTCTAGGTTCCTGCCCAGGCAATTTGGCCTTCTCAATTAAACTTTTTCATTAAAATGTTTCTTTAAAATAATTTCTTTATTTTTTTCTTTAAGTTTCTGTGTTTTAACTTGTAGTACGTAATGATTCCATTCATCATGGAGAGTTGGTGAAAGTACAACACAGCTTAATTCTTTACATTTTCGCTTTCTCCTTCTCCCTCAGTCCCCTTCTCATTCGCAGAAGATCTATCTCCTTGGTTCTTATTTTGCTTTATAAATTGTTGATACTTTGTGTTTCTCATATAAAATAGGACATATGACATTAACAACTTGAAGGAATTATCTCAAGGATGTGAATTCTGTATCTTCTTTGGAAAAAGCTTTTATTTCAGTCATTTTTGAAAATCATTTTCCCTGAACGAAGAATTATTTACCCATAGCTTTGTTTTATTTATAGTACTATGACACATTTTATTTGAATTTCATCATTGTTTCCAATAATGTTCTTTTTCTCTTCCAGAATTCAATGCAGTTCATTTTTATATCTCCTCAGTGTTCTCCAATTTGTGGCAGTGTTTTGTGATTATATTTCTAATGAGTACAATCAATCATTTCTTTAAAGTAGCAATAAAATGCATTTTTCATTTAATTTCTGCTTCAATTTCAATCATTTACAAATTACCCTTTGGGCATATATATATATATAATTATATATATATAATTATTATGGACATTATTATGCTTAATGTCCGTTGTCTTATCTCCTCCTCCGTAAGTTCTTTCAATGGTTTTTATTTCCATTTTACAAATTTGGAAAATTTTTCTGATGTTTTTATCATGGTCATTTGACTGTCTTTCCTGCCTTTCTCTTCTTTCTCACCAAGGCTAGATATTTTTAAACTTTTGTGATCTAAATTTTGTTTTCATGCAATACTTGTAGAATATATTATCTTACTTGCAATTTATACATCATTTCCTCTAAAATTACATCTTAACAATAAATTTTCATTAAAGGTACAATTTTGGAAGGAGGAGTCATAAAGAAAAAGAGGATAAGTGAAGTGGTCATAAAGCGAAGAGCAGAAAGAAGTGCATGATGCTGCGCAGAGGCAGCGGGCTCTGCAGCTCTGATTTTTAGAATTTGTGAGTCAGATCTCTTCTGAGGCCTTTTTATATTTTACTGAGAATAACACAATCCCTTGTGGCATTTTCTTCTGGTTCCTATCAGAAATCATTTTCAGAAATTTTTCTACCATACAATCATCATTCCTTTATTTTCCATACTTTTTGTTTTGAAAGGCACAATTTTGGTGTATTTCGCCACATTCCTCAAGGGTGGGTGCTCTGTCCCCAGAGTGTGCAGCCCTCAGGTGATGTGGAGTATCCTGGTATCCTTCCCCATTTCTTTGGCACTGCCTGGCTCTCTCATATCCACAGAGGAAAATGGCAGTCGAGTTTCTGGTCATTTTCCAAGCTGTGCACTTACCTACGGATGCTCTGTTGAGTGGACACATTCCCCTCTCTTGTACTATCCTCCATTTTCTTGAGTTTTCAGAAAACATGATATATAAAAGATAGATGGTCTTGACGTGAACTGCCATCAGATTTCTTCTCCACCCTAGGAGTTACTTTGGTTGAACACCTTGTCCACAGAACAAGAAGCCGTTATTTTCCTCATGTTTTGTGACTTGTTTTCTGAGAGCAAAGGCTTCTGAGTAGATGCTTTACACAAAGAGGAGGGAGAGGGGTAAAACAAAGTCCTAATAGTGCAGTCAGGACAATCTCAGTTCTTTCCAAAGCTAATATGATTGCCAGTCAGTAGGAGAGGAAGAAAAATTAGCTCTTGATACTTTCACAGATGAGTAGAGCTGCTTATCCAGGATGCAAAGGACAGTCATTTGTAGTTTTTCTTGCTTTATTTAATAATATTGATTTAAGAAATGCATACATTGTTATTTTTTGTTCTGGTGACTTATATCTAAATAAGCAAGTGTTGTTCTCTGGTTTCATAAATTTTCCCCCAGGGACTGCAAAATTGACATGTTTGAATGTCACCATCTGTTGAGCACAGACAGTTCTTGACTTGTGATGGTTAGAGTTGGGATTGTCATCTTTAGGACGGTGTCAAAGTGATGTGCAGTCAATAGAAACCAATTGCAGTTCTGAAGCATGATCTGGTCCTGAGTGTTATGTTCTCTGCATGACTCTCTCCCAGTGCTGAGCAATGGCAGCCATGTGATCACGTGGGCAAACAACCATGCTCTACAGTGCATTGTCTTGCTAAGTTATGGTGGACCAAATTAATTTTTGATATACAATGTTTTCAAATCGTGCAGGGCTCCCTGGGTATCTAACCTCATTGTAAATAGAGGAGCAGTGATGGAACTTACTGTGTGGAATTATCATTGGACTTCACTATGATAATCCACATGCAGTGCCTGCTATGTGGAAAGCACTCAGTAAATGCTAGCTTTTATCATGGATGTTATTATAACTCTTACTTTTTCTGTTTCTGTTGGGTAGGTACTAAGATGACCACTTAATAGACATGAGCACAGCTCATAGTTTTCATTCAGCGCTTTAGAGGGTTGAATTGTTCCTTTGTTATATGTATTTTGTTTCACTATCTTCAAGATTTCTGTTTTAGCTTTTGTTTCAGTAGTTCTGATAGATCTAAGTATGTTTCTTTTTATATTTATTGTTTCCAACCTTCTGTGAGCTTTATAAATCTGTGAATTTATATGCTCCCTGAGCTGAATTTATCAGCTCCCTGATTATTATTTTAGTGACTTCTTCTTTTTATCTTGAGATTTGAATTGCATGTTAAAATGACATATCATTCCATATCTCTTGGATAATCAATCTATCACTGCTAAAATCTCTATTTCTACTATATCTACTAAATCTCTACTGGTCTATCTCTATCAAACCACATTTTTTCTTTGTATTTAAGTTTGGGCAATTTTTAATGATAGATCTTCAAGTTCAAAGAGGTTTTCATTGGTGGTTCCAATTCCAGGATTTGAATCTAGGTCAGTTATATTACTCTATTGCAGAATAACTGTCCAAAAATATCTTGAAAAAATTGACATTCATAAGATATTTATTCATGGTGAATGTATAGGACATAAAAATTTTTTATTGGTCTCAAGGGAACCAATTTATATACAAGTTCTCCATTATTACTTATTAAGAGAGATACAATAGATGTGTGGTAGGGTCCCTCCCAACATGTCTGGGTGGAAACCTTTTATAATGTAGCAGTATCACCATCTGTGAGTGCATATGTAACTCTGAAGTAAGTCTGTAACATAAATCATATCAAACCTGACTGTAAAATGTTAGCATATATGATACAAGGGAGACTAAGACACAAAAATGGTGTAACTAGGTGCAGTGAGACCACGTTCAACACTTTGTCTTTGGCTCTCGATCTGCTGAGTGGGTGATAGCACAGATCAAATTGCTTCCTGAAAAAATGCCTTACTGTCTTATCTCTGTAGATGAAAATCCCACAACAGGTGAGTGTCAAATAATATTGGAAATACGTCACAATTATTTCATTAAAATGAGCAAAGTGTAATAAGAGGTCCTTTGAGAAAGGAGGTAAAATAATTACTAATTATATTGACTACAATCAATAAAATTGGTCTACCAGAATCATAATAGGTTATCATCATTCTTTCTGACTTTTAAACTACAAAGTGCAACAGTACTGAGACCTTTTGAATAGCAGAGGGACTGGATTACTGCTGGAATGCTTGTTACATTGACCATTTTACAAATCAGATTGTGTTCTGTGCTAAATGAACAGATTAGTTCACCAGTTATAATAGCAGCTGAGTTCCTGAGGGTTACCAGCAATGTCTGTACCTTTTCTCTTGTGAACACATTGATTTTAACTGGTGTTTTATTCACACAGATGTTTGGTTTAAGTTGTGTTCAACTGACTGAGTGATTAAAGGGGTTTCTTCCTCAATGCTAATGAAATTGTTTTTAAGTCAGCTGTACTTAGGAAAAAAAATTCTTCTTAAAAAAATACACCATAGATTCATAGCAAGACTTCTATTGCTGCACAAATTCCTTCTTTGTACTTTTACTATTATAATTATGATACTTCTAGTTAGTTTGGTTCAAAAAATCCTGTAAGACTTTTCCATATACATTGTGTATTAGAAAGTAGTCTGAGATCGGCTTATTTGTTGCAGTAAAAATCATAAAATATATTTCCTATTCAGTAAGCCAAATTATTGAATATAATGTGTTATATATAATAGGAACAGTTTGTCAGCATTCAGTGCTTAAAGTAAGACCCAAGACCTGTAGCAATTCTACCTTTGATCTCAACAGGACACTCTACAGTGTCAAGTGAAGTGCCACTGGAGTCATCTAGATAAATCATATTGATTTCTCAGCGCCCCAAATCCATGACCATTGCCACAGCTCATATCTAGATTCCTCCAAAGCCTTGTGCACTCACAGGTGGGCCTTTGAAGTGGCTGGATCACTGATGTGAGAATAGGATTAAGGGTGTGTGATAGGTAAATTAACCCCCTGGTTGGTTCAGATAGTTCTGGATGTAGGTAGTGGGGAGGCCACCTGGATGAGTGGCACCATCCACAAGGCTTGCAGCTTGGATGGGATAAAAGAGGAACAGGCCTGCTGCTCCTGCTTCTGCCTCATGTCTGATCGGCATGGACTGTTTCTTCTCTGCGATGCTCCCTCTGTCATGTGACCCTTCCTGGGAGCCAGCCACCTATGGACTGAAATTTCTACACAATGTAGCTGAAATAAAGCTTTTCTCCTTAAACTTGTGTATCAGGTATTTCATATAAGCATCAAGAGAAGTAACTAAGTCAAATATAGTCAGGAATTTCTGCTTGAGGTTGAGCAAGATTCAGTGGGCAAAACTAATCATGATAGAATGCAGTGAAAGTGATGCTGTGTAATATGTAGGATACATTTAGAAAATCATTGTTGCTTCTCCTATATATCTTTGAATGTTTGTCTTCCTAATACTGCATGCTTTCTTTTAGACCATCTGCTATTTTGTGAGAAGTACAAACCACATGGAAAGAACCTACGTAAGTCCTGTGGTTGAAAGTCTCAGCGAGGTTCCTGCTTCAAATTTCCCTTCTCTGGGATTCGGTTCTTCCCTGCAAGGTTCCAAATTTTATAAAACAGGGCAAATCATCCACATAACAATCTGTGGGGAAAAAGGGTTGTTTTACAAAGGGCAGTCAAAATATATGAATGCTTAAATTTTTTAAAAAATAATTGTTACAGTGCAAGATACACTTTAATTTCCCTCAAAATGTTTGCTTTCACTTTTATCACATGCTTCTCTTCATTCTTCCACCTTCTGAAGCAGTTGTGGAACCATCCATTTGTGAATGTCTTTCTGTATCAAAAGTCCATGACTGTTGCTACCAAATGGCTTCCAGCAACCGTCACTGTGTGACCTCCAGATACAAATGACTGGCAGTCTTGTAAAGAATGTTACAGTGCATCTTCATTCAGCTTATTCACAGACTGACACACTAAAATCCTGGCTCTTCCTAAAGTCAAAATCATCCTGAAAAATAAATGTTAAAAGCAAGTTAGGCCTTGAGGCAGCAATGACAGCACAATTAAAGAGACCTGTGAAAGAGGACTTACAGAACTACTTCAGAAAGTGACATGAAGAATGGGTCAAGCACATTGGCAGTCAGCAGGAATCTATGGAGGACTCATGGCAATGTCTTTGCTGTAGTAATTAAAAAATTTGAACATTTACCTTGTTTTGGATCACAGTTTGTCAGTAAATTTGGGATTGCGAGTTGTTGAGTCATCACAAAAGAACTTTGTGTAACTTGTTAAATGACAGACTTCCGTCAAATAGGTGGTTTGATTTATTGACCAGCCAATAAATTTAAGTGATAGAATAGCAAATAGTCTGTTGTTTGCGTAAGTGACATAAACACAAATAACTTGTGCTTCTGTATCTTAAATTTCATTCTAATGTCTTTTGTCTTCCAACCCAGCCTTTAGTCCTCTAGATCAAGCTCTCAATTTCTTGCTGGGACTATTGTGATGTTCTACTACGAGACTCTCAACTTCTGAATTCCTTCCTGTTCTTTCTCTTCATTCTTCAGAGATATCATCCCTATATTGCAGTCTCTAACTGACAAAAAGGACTCTGACTTAACTTAAACTTAAGAAGTTAGAACCTTTCCCTTTCTTAATATGTAAATAGTGCTCAAGGGGATGTATTAAGAACTCATCTCAAGTCTCAGTAAAAGACAAATCCAGTCATCCCACCGTAGACACATGACAGAACTCAGTAGTGAGGCTGATGGATCCTGTGTTAGCTCCATTCTCAGTCTTTTTAGGAACTTTCAGATTGTTTTCCATATTGACTGGATTAATTTAGTTGCCCATTATCTGTGTGCAAGACTTTCATTTTCTCTTCTCCATCATCATCAACATTTGTTATTTTTAATCATTTTCATTATGGTCACTCTAACAGTATGCAGATATTTCATAGTAATTATAGTGAAGAAGGAAATGCTAGGTTATTTAAAAATGCTCAGAGTATAGATGCACTCTCAACACAAGTATAATCATGACATAATTCATAGACTAGTGACATTTACTTATTATATGTCTACTTTTAGATAGGATGTTCTATATAATAAATGCCTTTAAAATAAATTTTACTCTACATCTCTTAAATGACTAGTAATATTGAGTATTTCTTCATGTGCTTCTTAGCTGCTTTTATTTCTTCCTCTGAAAAGTATCTGTTCATTCAGATCCCCCTTTTTGAGTTGGGTCTTTAAATTTGGGTGGGATGATTTTTTTAAGCTCTTCATATATTCTAGATAGTAGCCCTTCATTTGAGAAACAGCTGATAAAGATCCTTTCCCATATTCGTTACATTTTTTCTCTCCTTGTGATTTTCTTTGATGAGCAGAAGCCTCTTAATAGGACTTTATCTCATTTGTTGATTTCTTCTTCCAATTCTCATGCTATAGAGGATTTTTTTAGGAAATCTTTTCTTAAGCAAGTGTCTTCAAGAGCTTTATCTAACCTGTTTTGTAGGTTTAGTATGTCTGTTTTAATATTTAGGTCTCTAATCCATTTTGATTTTATTTTAGTACACGGTGAAAGAGATAGGTCTAGTTTTAGTCTTTGGCAGATTAAAGCCCAGTTTTTCCAGCACTATTTGTTGAAGAGGATATCTTTCCTCCATGGAGGGCATTTGGCTCCTTTGTCAAAGATGAGATAGGTTAGTGTATCTGGAGTTGTTTCTGGATCTTCTAATCTACTCCACTGGTCCTCGGGTCTGTTGCTTTCCCAGTACCATGCAGTTTTTATCACAGTGGCTTTGTAGTATAGTTTCAAGTTGGGGATAGTAATACCCCCCCCCCCCCACATACCATGTTCTTATTGCTTGGAACTGCTTTGCTATTCTAGGTATTTTGTGGTTCCAGATGAATTTTTGAATTTTTTTCTCTAGATCTGTGAAATATGCTGTTGGAATTTCAATCGGGATTGTGTTGAATCTATATAAGAGTTGTGAGAGTGTAGCCATTTTGGTGATGTTGGTTCTTCCAACCCAGGAACAAGGGATGTCTTTCCATTTTCTGGTATCTTCTTCTATCCCTTTTTTCAGAGTGCTATAGTTTTCAGAGTAGAATTCTTTCACCTCTTTTGTTAGATTGATTCCTAGATATTTCATTTTTCGGATGCTATTGTGAAGGGGATTGACTTACCAATTTCTTACTCAGTGAATCTGTTGTTTGTGTATTCAAAGGCTATTCATTTTTGAGCATTGACCTTGTATCCAGCTATGCTAATGAGTTTGGCAATTAGGTCTAGCAGTCTTTTGTTTGAGTTTTTAGGATCCTCTAGATAGAATATCGTGTCAACAGCAAATAATGAGAATTTAACTTCTTCCTTTCCTATCTTTATTCCTTTTATTTCTTTCTCTTGCCTAATTGCTATGGCTAATGTTTCCTGTACAATATTGAACCGGAGTGATGAGAGTGGACAACCTTGTCTTTTACCTGATCTTAGTGGGAAAGGTTTTAGTTTTTGACTATTTAGGGTGGTGCTGGATGTTGGTTTCTAATAAATAGCTTTCATTAGCTTGAGATAGAGTCCATCTATTCCAATTTTCTGCAGAGTTTTGATCATGAATAGGTGTTGGATTATTCAGTTGTGTCATATACTGGAACAAATTCTCATTGTTGAGTGCAATCATGATGTGTATATGTAATGTACCAATTAAGAGTTTAATAAAGAAAAAAATCAAAAATAAATAAAGTGAAATATTATAACTCCCAACCTGCTAGAGTCTGAAACACAAGTTCGTGTTCTCTAAAATCAAAGAATGAATTTTAGGAACAATGGAGCTTAAGAGTAGAAAAAGTTTATTGAGAAAGAAAGCTTCTACCTGACAGGGACAGAAAGAGGGCCTGAAAGTGGGGGACCCAGGGACCCCATTTCCCAGGGTTTATTTATGAAGCGAAGAGACGAGTTGAGGTGGGCTCAAGGTGCAACCAACTAAGAAGATTCAGGAAGTGGACAAACCATGATTAGTCAATCAAATTAATATTGATTAAAGGAGAATCCAACGGGAAAGCAACTCATGTAACAAGTGTACAAGGGTTTCTAGTTGGGGATCTTTCCTGAGGAGGATGGGCCAAGGCCCTGCCCCCGCCTTGATACCTATGAAAATATCAGTCACTGCTATTTATCCTACATGGCTGAGGCAACTTCTTTCCTTTTACAATGCTAACTTTCAGTGAGTGGGTCTCTTCTGTCCTCCTCTTTGGATCCTGGACTGTCTTCCACACTGGCTTTTCCAGGACCAGCCCTATCTACCTACCTACAAGACATCTAATTAGGTGAACTACCTACAACACTACGACTTCAAAAAATGTAGTATCCAGCAGTGCTCAAGAATTGTCATTCCGGACCTGAGTCATGCCTGTGTTTATACAGTAGTCAGAGAATCTCTGGATAAATTTTGAAAGAGAAAGGGCAAAGTTGGAGGTAAGACATCTATTCTTGCTTTGCGATATCACAAATAAATCAAAGACTGATTAGGCAAGGCATATGTGACTATTTGGCAGTTTTTAAATACCACATGTTCCTTTCCCACAGCAATCTGTTAGCACCTGTGTTTCTGAAGCTGCGACAATTGTATTAGGCCAGAAACTATTTATTTTTAAGCTTTTATTTGTTACTACATGATTGTAGGACATAATGTTTGCTTTTGGTGTGTGATTTCGGAATGTGTAAATAACACATCGTTCATTATTTGATTCCCTTTCCTCCCCCGCCCCCTCTCCTTTCTCCATCCACCCATTGACCCCCCTTTCCCTTATTGTGCATGTTTGTGGCGCATCCCATTTACATTCAAAACTAGCCCTCAAGGCCACTTTGACTGCTGGCAAGCTGTGACAGACAGCAGGTTTTCTCTTTGGTCAATATTCGGATGCAGTTTAGGAAAGTGCTATAAGGAAATGTATTGTAAGTCTATGTCTTAGAGATAGTCCTGTGAGGCAACCTACTAAGCCTGCTTACTTGTAATGGTTCAGGCCATCTGAGCTGGAGTAATCTGTCTTTCTTGCATTTGAAAACACCAGGTTTCTTAACTGTGCTACTTCTGTGGTGACCTCATAGAGATACATTGATTCCCATTCCACCTCATCTTTATTTCATATGTTAAGATTGACAACTGAAAATTACACTACATCATCGTGGAAAAGTTTAAAATTTACACAATGAAGATCTGTCAGGGACATAAGGAATACTATAAAACACATTTTAAAAAGAGAGGGACTGGAAAGTGGTTAGGTTTTTGTTGTGGTGAAGACATCAACCTGGTATAACTGTTCCTACTTTTAGAACAAAGCTGAATTGGTCAAACTTCTCACCAAAGTCAGTGCTTCTGGTTGATGCACCGATGCTTGTTCTCTGTGTTGGGAATTCTTAGCATTTTACCTAGACTTGGTCAGTAGTGGAAGGAAGAGCAGAGGGTATTGAAAGCTGTCATCAGTCAAACATAAAAAATGGAGTGAGACTACTGACATCTCACAGTCTCAGCAGTAGTGCTACATGCAGCCAATAAGATGAAACAAATTCTGGAGGGATTTATTGTTAAATCGATTCTAGCCAGCCAAATAAACTGAACCCTTGGAATGTACAAAAGTACTGTTTTAGCTCTTTCCCAGGCCTCTGAAGCAGAAAGCAGTACTACCACTTGCATGAGCTGACCTGACCCAGCCCCACACCTGAGTTCCCTGAAATTTAGAGTACTTCTGACTCCCCCCTGGTACCTTGGGCTAACTTGGGCAGCCAGTGTCCAGAGCTCATAGGAATCCATCTCCATCTTACTTCTTAGGCTTTCATGACTATGATGGCTGATCTCTCAGGAGCTCAGAGAATGAGTCTCTTATAAAATATTCTTTCTGTGGGATGCAGGAGTTTGAGCTGCTGGGCTGCCTCTGACATGCTGGACCCAGGTAAACTTCAGCACTGCCCTGGTGGCGGTCCACTACCTGACCTGAGTATGGAGCTATGCAAAAGACCATAGCTCTCCTCCTTTTTGATCACTGCTGCCTCAAATCTACAATTCAAGGCTCCTGGGGTTACACCAGGTGCTGCTGATACCCAGAGGACCACCCATCCCCATATGCAAGATGCGCCCACAAGGAAGGGCACTGTACTAGGGAGGTCAGATGCATCTCCCCTCTGGAGACTTGTGAAACTAGAAGTCCTAATGCCTGCAGGTCCTGTGGTGCTTCTGGTTGATGCACCGATGCTGTGTTCTCAGGGATGGGTCATAAGGCTTCACAGATACAAATCAGGGACGGGCAGTCCTAAGTGGAGGGTGTTACTTTTCCTCTCCCACGTGTCCTCCTCACTAGTGGCAGTGTGGGGGAAATCAGGGGTGGTTCATCACGGAGGCCGTACTGTGGGAATGTCATAATGCGTCACCACAGCACACAGGACTCTGCCCTGTGTATTTCAGGGTCACAGTAGAAAATTGCTAGCTTTATAGACTCTTTTTGTCAACACAGAAAGATGAGGCGGAGCATAAAGGTGCCTTTTATTCCTTCTTAAAAATATATACAAAGTGAGAAATTTACACAAAGTACATCAGACAAATACCTATGTGACAGTCCAGTAGTGGCAGAGTGAAGAGGACAGTCTATTTACGGATGAATGTCAAAGTGACACAGGACAAATCTGTGCAGATCTTGCCGAGACGTCATTTCTCAAAGGTTATGCTGGGAGAAAATTAAAATGCACAAGATTTCTGATTTATCACTATATATTTTATCTACTGCTTTTATATCTCTGTAGTTGGATAATGTGCATGCAAAAACCTTCTGTATCTGTCAGGGTATTTGCATAATCTTAAACATCACATTATTGTGTTGTTCCAGAAGTTTGGCTTTTGAAACACATTATATAAACGGCTTGGAGGACAGGCTGGAAATAAAAATTTTAAATATTAATAAAAGAGGTGCACTATTTACTGTTAGATGGAAAATGGTGCAATGCTTATCGATATCTTTCTTCTGTGAGTTTTTTCTTCTGTGAATTTTTCCCCTATATTTTCATGCATTTGTATATAAAATTAATATCTAGAAAGTTAATATTTAATTTTGAAAGGAAGTACTTTTCCCCTACTACTATTAAAATAATTTTAGATTAAAAGATTATAATAAAATTATACAAAAAGCTGAATTTAAACCAGCCCAATTTACCAGTGACATAATCTTAAATTCTCTTGTCAGTGCAGGTCTTGACAAACAGACATATATGTATTATATATATTATCCTTTATACATGTATGTACACTGCCTTCCCACATTGCATCACTAACATCTTCCCATGTGAAATGCATGTACTGTCATTTCTTACAGTTATGTCTTTTACTACTTTGTGGAAT
>PVIR01014323.1:0-40673 GCA_004026965.1 Petromus typicus | reverse complement strand
ACCGCACCTAGCTTACAAGCACGAAGGCCAGAGTTTGATCCCTGGTACCGCAAAAAAAAAAAAAAAAAAAAAAAAAAAAAGAGAGAGAGATAAAACAGGAGGACTATGGCGAGGATCGAGGATAGAAGTGTTCCATAGGCCTCCACCTCCTCTTACCCCTGAGCTGACAAAGTCAGAGGGCAGCCAGCGCCTTCCACACAGAGGGTGAGAGGCCTGTCCCTCAGTCACTGTGTCTTCTGTGCCCAAGCCCTTAGCTCTCCCTGGATTTCTCTCAGGGCCACGAAAAGAAACAAATGACATGGCACCATTTTTACTTGGAACAAGGCTGTCTGTGGGCCCAATGTTCAAACTGCAGTCCTCAGTCCAGCCCTAGAGAGTTGTGCGCGGCTTTCAGGAGCTCCTCAGAGGGCGTGCAGGCAGCCCTGCACAGTGCAGAGCTGGGTGCAGAGCCTCTGTCCACGGGCCTCCTGCAGAAGGGCATCAGCAGGAAATGAAGCCCTGTCTTCTCGTTCTCTTAAGACTGCAGTGCTTTTCTAAGGCAATTCTTTAAGATAATAATAAAAATAGCCCAGTGAGGTGACACGTTCACCCTGGAGAGAGGCCCTGTCCCCTCGTGGCTGTTGGTCTGTGCAGCCAGTCCCCATCCCACTCACTGGTGGTGCACGGGCTCCCCTCAGCCGGGCTGAGGGGTGGCAGGGTCCCCCTTCCCCTGTTGGTTGGAGGTGCAGGTGCTGGACAGCACCCTCATCTCCCTCCCTGGCACCCCCTCCCCATCCGGCCTGATTCCTGCCGCGCAGTGCTGCCAACGTGAAGAAATGGGAAATCGAGCTGCAGACCCTGCGGGAGAGCAACGCCAGGCTGACCACGGCGCTGCAGGAGTCAGCAGCCAGCGTGGAGCAGTGGAAGAAGCAGTTCTCCATCTGCCGGGATGAGAATGACCGACTCCGCCACAAGGTGGGCCTCAGGGAGCCAAGGAGCCGGAGGGGGACGCCCCAGTCCTCCCTCACTTTGCCCTCCCCCGTGGGCCGAGGAAGACTCCTGCCCCCTCGGAATGTCCCTTCATCTCCCTGCCTCTCCCCACAGAAATGGAACTGTACACTCTCAATTTATTACTTTTATGGAAGCAAGTTTACAATTCTGTTGTGAAAGAAGTGAATGGCGGAGGGTGCATCCTTGTCCCCCTGGGGTCCCTCTGGTGCTTAGCACAGCTGGCCACTGGCATGGGTGCCCTTCCCTGGCACTTCTGTGGTATAGTGAGCTTCAGTGGAGGAAGGGGAATCAGAAGAGAGAAAAATATCCAGGAAATAGTGAGGAGCATTTGCTCAGAAGCTCCGCTTCCATTCAGATCATTATTTTTAAAATGCAAATTTAGAAGTGAGAAAAGATTATGCTGCTCACAGCACAAGGAAGGTGGGTGCTGACTGCTGTCAGATGCCTTCTACTTCCCAGCTTTGATTTCTTGGCATTTCGAGTTTTTCAAAATCCACCTGTAGTCTTGCCTGTAAGAGTCACTGTGTCTCTGCCGTTCTGCCCAGTTGATGGGCGCCTGTGCGGACCACATTGTTGTAGTGAGACCGTCGCCACCCCTCCTGGGCACACAGGGCTGCGGAGTCTACGCTAAGTGCAGGCCTTCAGGGGACATCTCATATTTAAGCTGGGTGCTCACTGTGCCCTACCTGCTTGTGTGACCCACTCTGCCAACCTGGACAAGCTGCTGCGGACCAGCCATTGGTTGTGCATTGGTGCTGATGCCACATAAAGCTGCCTCGTGTCATTTCTTCTTCTCAGCATTGAAAGTGCTGATGGTTGGGGGCACCAGGCCAGCTGCTGACTCTGTACCATCCTGACCAAGGCCTGGCAGCTCTGCTTGCCCCTTCTCTTCCTTTTTCTTTTAAGCAAAGAGCTGAGTTTTTCACTGTGGTCTGAGAATGGAAGGCACAGGCAGTGAGGAGGGCATGAGGTATGTGGCCCTCCTTGGAGATACATCAGAAGCTCCAGGTCTCTGCACAGGACGGAGCAGGAGCTGGTGGCAGTTGGTGCAGGCCGCCTCTGAGAGGTATCCTTCCTGACACCCGTCACGTGAAAGGCTGCTGGCTCATGGGGACCCCATCACTCTGTGGCTTCCATGTTAGGCATTAGTCCTGTGCCTGCCCTTCACCCTGCCCTGTACCATCGTGTCCCCAAGAAATGCTCAGTGTTGGAGGATAATGGGGTGCCAGGCCTCTGCCTGTTCTTTCCACATGGTAGCCCTTTAGGGCAGTCAGGCCTGAAAAGGAGGGAAAGATAGAGCCCTGGGATTTGCCATGAGTCTCAAAGGAGGAGAAGGAAGGCCGCTTTGCGTGCATCGAAGGGAAGGCCCCCGTGGTGCTCGGGGTTTAAAGCCATCGCTTCGCAGTGGGGGCCACTGCCCCACAGAGCTGCTGGGTTCTCTGCCTTGCTGGCTTAAATGCATGAGATGAAACAGAATAATTTAGCACGAGTAAAAATCATCCAGGGGATATCTAAACTGTGACAGATCTTTAAGGGAAATTTCTCACATGGCTGCAAGAGAAAACCAGATGTCCGAAGTGTGCTAAGGCTTGCAGCTTATTCTTGGCCACAGGGAAAATTTGTGAGTGGGTTGGTTTATGCTGTATTTTTAAAGAAAGCATAAAGTGTCTGCGGGAGTCTCCTGTTTCATGACTAAAGTCAACTAGCATTCCCGCTTTACTGTGTGATGTCTGTTGAAGATTGACGAGCTAGAAGAACAGTGCAGTGAGATCAACAGGGAAAAGGAGAAGAATTCCCAGCTGAAGAGGAGAATTGAAGAACTAGAGTCCGAGCTGCGAGAGAAGGAGACGGTGAGTGACGGTGCTGGAGGAAGGCCCTTTGAGCCTCACGAAGGGGACCTTTGTCATTTGCACCATGGACACGGCAGGTGACCCCGAGCTAGTGTGTGACTGGCCCTGGCAGCCACCAGGACGTCAGGACAGAGAGCCAGGAGTCACACCAAGGTGCAGACCCCTGAGCAAAGAAAGGCCTCACCACCACCCTGCGGCCTCCACGTTGTGTTAGGATACACAGTCACTCAGATCCAAGAGTTGAACATTTCACAGAACACCCCGGCGCTTTTATGGGTCATCTGTCATCACACGTTGGGTTCTGTCAATAAATGCAACTATAGCCACCAATCATACAGTCATTTACATTCTGGGACTCAGAATAGCTAAGTGCACACATGTTGGAGACCGTGGGCAAGTTACCAAGCCTTTCTAGGTCTTAGTTTTCCTGTCTACATAAAGATACATACCTCTTTGTGGTAATGTATAGAGACTTGAGATAGTGCATGTAACACACTCAGCCCCTGGAATCTCCCAGTGTATAAAAGCAGCACCATTATTTATGCAAACAGGACAGGTTTCAAAAGTGACATCCATAAGTATGTGCACAAGTCAGTGATTTTCAAGAATATATTTCTCTGAGTGTTTTTTTTTTCAATTTCTGTCTCCATAGGAGTTGAAAGATCTCCGAAAACAAAGTGAAATCATACCTCAGCTCATGTCAGAATGTGAATATGTCTCTGAGAAGTTAGAGGTAAGAGGGGCACATCTGCCCTGCAGAAGCTGGTAGTAATTGCTCATCATCCTTGCCCCTGGGGACAGACTCAGCAGGCCACACAGAGACAGTGAGGAGAGGGCATCATGGTGGCCGGAGAACAGAGAGTCCGGGTGTGCATCCTGCAGCGTCACTCCTCAGCCCCTGACCGTGGCACTCACCATGGTGGGGTTTCTCTCACTGATCCATAAAAGGAGGGTTTTCAGGCACCTCTACACCTCCAGCTCTCTGTACTTCAGGAATGCCATATACGAGGAGTGCTTTATTGAGTCGCACAATCCCGATTCAGGATTGGTGACTGGGCACGTGTTCAAGAAAGCCCCAGTTTCCCCCACACAAACCTCGTGTTTAACATGAAGAAGGCAAAAGCCCAAGGACTCTCTGAGAACACACGGCTGGTCTGATTTACCCAGATGGGCTTTGCTTGACTTACCAGGCCCAGCTCTGCAGAAGGTCCCCAAGATGATGGCATCAGGAGGTGCACAGAAGTCCCTGTGTCACAGCACAGTCGCCTTCCCTTTCCAGGGCCAGACCTCGGCCTGAAGCTGAGGTGGCCTGTCCATGGCACACCAGGACAGAACTCAGAGGTGGCCTCTGTTGACCACCCTGGAGCTGACAGTCTCCAAGCCAGCATTTGAGACCCTCACTGTTAAACCTTCTGTGAAGTCCCCATGGCAGAACTCTGCATTCTGTGCTGGGACTTGGGTTTCAGGCCAAACCTTGGTTTCCCAGCCAGCCTGTTGGTCCCCCTGTCGGAGCACAGGCAGGAAAAGAGGGACTCTGAAATGCCTGCTGCTTCCTTTCCAAGATCATGGTCCTGGCTTGCATGCTGCAGGGCTGAATTTATCTTTAGGACTTCTCCCCGGCCAGCCCGTGGAGCTGGTGGAGAAGGCCCGTTCACTGAGCAGGCTTTGCCAGTTTCTCCCCTTACTGCGTCTCAGACCTTTCTCCTTTCTCCTCTTTGGACTCCTTAGGCAGCAGAGAGAGACAATCAGAACCTGGAAGACAAAGTGCGGTCCCTAAAGACGGACATTGAGGAAAGTAAATACCGACAGCGTCACCTGAAGGTGGAGTTGAAGAGCTTCCTGGAGGTGCTAGATGGAAAAATCGATGACCTCCATGACTTCCGCAGAGGCCTCTCCAAGCTGGGCACCGATAACTAGGGCAACAGAGACCCGGCTGCTGTGAGTCCCACAAGCGTGCGAGTCGCAGTAGGACTAGGGCGCGCCCCTCTTTGCATTGCTTCTGTAAATGCTGGTGCGGTGTGTTGTGTTTCCAGACCAGGTGTGCCGTCCACTCACTCCTCTCCGGGATAGAAATCTCCTCTCACTTCTCTGGCCTTTGAGGTTGTGGACAACTGGAAGATTCTGACTCAGGAATCCAGAACTAGGTCTACCTTAAACGTTTACGAAGTCAGGCAGGGATGTTTATACCTTTCTTAAGGGCTCTTGCCACCCTATCACTGAAAAACAAACAAGTCTTTTCTAACCCAAATATCTTTTATGACAGGCGGTGTTGCTCCTTAGATTGAATAGCACTCAGTATGCAATGGTCCACCGTGTTCTCCTCTGTGGGAGTGTGGAGGGAACAACTCCTCTCTCAGTCAGCACTGGGATGCTTTCAAGCGAGCATGTGTAGAAACCCGTCCAGAGGGAGAAAGCACGTTTCTGGCAAGTGCATCTTCTGACGTGGGAGACGCTCGCATCCACCATGGCCTGCAGTCCTCTGTTACACTCAGTTGTGACAACGCTCCTTTCCTTGGTTTGAATTTCTGAGCAAATGCTCATGCTGTGGGAACAACGTGCAGTGAGGGTGCCTACCTCAGTGCCTGGCACAAAGTAGGTGCTCAATAAACGTTTGTTCAGTTAAACATCGAAACAGAGCTTAGTGTTTTAATCGAACCCCACAGCAAAGTTCAAACCCTGTTGAAGGATTTGCCCTTTGTTGGGCTGAGCAGTTCTCAGAAAGGAACCTCACTGGCCAAACCTAAGGGTGACTCAGGTAAGCAGACACGTCAGAGGCTGGTCTAAGGCCCTGCAAGGTGTTGGCCATGATGCCTCTGCCCCTGGGACCACTTTCTTTTCTGGACTTGGTGAGCTGGAGCCTGAGGATTCCAGAACGTTGTGTCTGTGGCACAGGATGCCCAGGGCTTGAGGACTAGGGGCTGATGTTGTCAAGGTTTTGGAGAGCTAGGAAAGAAATTATACAGGCCCGTGAGGGTGAGGAGTTCTACTGATCTAGGGAGCTTCAGCCCTAGCAACAGAGAAGCTCTGCCGCGGTCTGCCTCTTGCCTTTCTTGGTTCCTGCCAGGGAAGAGGCTGGAGCCATAAACCTCTCATGCAGAGCTTCTCATGGGCCAGTGGGCCTTGGGTACCACTGCTTCCATTAAGAGATATCACCCATCACAGCTGGAGGTTTCAGCTCCGGCCCCACACATTCCTAAGTGCCCTGAGCACAGGGGAGACTTTGCTGCCCTCTTACTCCCCTGAGAACCATCTAAGAGAACTTTCCCCTCGAGAAAGAGTTTCTCATGGGTTTAGAAATTCTGCTGAAACTAGATCAGTGAGAAAACAGCTGAGGAGAAGGCTGTCCAGATCCCAAGGTGAGTGTTGGGTCCTCAGTTTTCCTTCCCCTGTGGAGACCTCTCTGAGCAGGGACAAGAAAGGAGGGCAGGCTCGTGATCTGGCACACCGGGTCCCCTAGGGGGAGACCCTGCAGTACATGGGGTTTTTAGACCGGAAAGAGGAAGTATGGTCAACCCTGCTGTGACCCAGACCAGGGGCTGCCTGCCCTGCCCACGTCCTGAGCTCCAGCTGGCTCTCAGGACAGTAGCTCCCTGCCCCTCCTGACTTCCAGTAGAGCCGAGAGCTGGACTGGCCAGAAACTGGTCCTGTGGGGATTGTTCTTGGGCCAGTCTGGCCCACCCTGTGGCAGCCCGAGCCTGTCATCGGCCTGGAGCAGTGGACACTGGGATCCAAACACCCTCAGCTCGGGCCTTGAGTCTACAGCAGACTTGTTCTTCTATACAAACCCTCGTGGCCGACTAGAGGGTGTTCAGGTGACACACACGGAGGGGGACAGTGGCTGAAGCCATTTGTACATTCTTGGAGCACTGATTCTAGAACATGCCAGACCTAGAAGTAGAGAGTATTGCAAGTCATTGCCACAGTGTCCTGCTACGGGCCTGGGAGTCGGGATCCTGTTCGCCACTGAAGTGTGAAGAGCAGCTTGTAGCCAGTAGAGAAGGGCTTAGATTCCTCATACTGCTGGGCTGTCTAGCATTGGATTCTTGCAACCCAGGAGCTGAGGCAGGGGGCTCTTCAAAGGGCGGCCTGGGTCCCTCAGTGAAAGCACAAAACTTGACAGAAGCATTGAACCTTCCAGTACTTCTGCTTTTCTTTAAAGACCGTAGTGTTTGTTCATGTAGCTTCTTTTAAACTAGGAATGGCCCAAGAGCAAGCAGAATAGTCAGCTGTGGGACTGGTCTGGCCGACAGTGCCTGCACCTGTAAGGGAGGACTGCAGTGACCTTGCCCTGCTGCGTCTGCCCGGATTTCCTGTGACGCAGCCTTGTGGTCCCGGTGACCAGTGCAGGCTCAGAACTGTCATGTGGCCTTGTGCCATGTGCGTGCTGGGTGTCTCTTCCCTCGTGGCCGTAAGCAGCCACTTGAGTTGCCTGGAAGACATCGAGCCAGGGGCACATTGTCAGCCTCCAGACAAGACTTCCTTGAGTTAGCCATCTCTGTCAGCCCTGCACATTGTCACCCCAGACCTTCCTTGGGGGCAGAGGGCCTGGCAGAAATCATTAGCTGCATTTTGCAGATAGGAAGAGAGATGGAGAGTGACATGCCCAGAGTACCTGGCATGCTTAGCAGTGTGGGCCTGCATCCTGTCTGCCGGACCTCGGCCGGTGTTTTTCTGTGAACCGTAACCCTGTTCTCTCTTCAGCAATCCTTGGGTGCCAGGAGAAGAAAACATCCTCTTGAATCCTAATAAGAGCACATTGCAATTAGATTACTTTAATGTGTATCCACAGCAAAGGACAACTTACAAAGGAGCAAAGCAGAATTATGTTTATGTTCACTACAAACATAAGTCCATTCGGAGTGATTCTTACTGTTTAAGGATCTGTCTGAAAAAGTGTTGGTTACAGTGGTGTCCAGGCTTGAAAAGCCAGTTCGACGGCTCCCCGGCTCACTTTGAGATCTCTGTTGATACCTTTGATGGAAACGGAGCAATAAATTAGAACAGGTGGTCATCCCTGGCCTACAGAGAGGAGTAGCCTCCACAGGGAAACGAGGCGATGCGCAGGCAGGGAGCAGAGAAAGACTGTCCTGGGCGACCACGGGCCCCTCGAGCGCAGCCATCACAGCAGGGGTTGGCAGGAGCCTGGCTGGCATATTCTATTTGTCACGATACATCAGATAAAGAGTGTTGGGTAAAACAATATTCTGTCCCCAAACATCCCTACCTGCCCCTTTTAAAGGGGTTCATCTTCTATAGAAATCAGGGAGACTGGATGAGAGCCAACCACAGGGCCACTGCGTCCTTGGAGACTGGGCAGCCATGGTGTGACTTAGTGTCAGCGCTCAAAAGAGACTGCCCTTTGCTAATACCTGAAATGCTTCGATGCACCATTCATCCTTCTAGAAGTTGCACTTTACTCACTTACTTGAAACATCACGGGATTTGGAAGCACTTGGGATATAAACTAGAAGCTTAAAAATGTAATGTCCAGGTATAGTTTTTAATGACATGCAGGGTTTGAATGGACTGTTAATCTGAGTACATGGCTTCCCCAAAGAAACGGTCTGTATTCTGGGGATGGTGGGTGATTGCATGAGGCGGAGGTCTTGTGTAGAAATTCATGTCTCTAATGTCTTTTCCATGTACCTATTTCAAGAATAGAGTTTTCTAAACACGGCCTGGCAAGGTGACTGTGCTATGAATTCTCAGCTGGATAAAACATTCTAGTGGACTTAGGACCCTGTGTGTATGAATGTATGAGTGTGCACGGGTTCGTGTGATGTGTGTGTATATGCGTGTGTGCCGGGGGAAAAAGGCGCAAAGGGCAGCAACAGAAGCAATAAGGAGGAGTTTTTGTAAAAATATACGTGAGAGGAGTCTTTATTTGAATATTTTGGGATTGATGTTCTATGTTCTGGAGTGCATTCGTGAGAAGGTGTGTGGGACTCTGTGGGGAGTGGACCTGTCCAGGACCCGTGACCTTTGACAGTGCAGAGCTGGCTGTAGGTATCACTGATGCCTCTGGCTTGAGCACAGACAAATCACAGCACCGTGCAGACTCCACATGTCGGCCAATGCTTGGCAGGATGGATGTGTGCAGCCGTGGAGAATATACTATGTTCCTGTCTTTTTTCTGTCCTACTATTTAGAAGAGAAAGTCCTTTCAATCGTTATTGCAATGTCTTATTAGATTTGAGAGAAAAGAAAACACTTCCTACATCAAATGTGAGAGTTTAGTGATGAGTACAGGCTGGATAAGTGGACTCTCCCAAGAATACCGTTTTTCCCTTTAAATGCTTTTTTTGGTATATGAATAAGATATACATTTTTTAAGAAGCTAAAGATAAAAGAAAAAAATCACCTATTATCGCCCCATCTGATTATAACCACTGTTAACATTTGGTGTATCTTCAGATTTTTTTCCTGTGTGTCTGTATGTGCTTTATTACTTTTTTCATGAAATATAATAGGATTGTACATACTGTTCTATAACTTGCTTTTCCTCCTTTTAACACTATATTGTGAATATATTTCTATATCAATATGTAATTTTGTCCTTTTTAATATCTGTGTTGGTCATATCTTGGATACTTAGGCTGTTTTCAATTTTTTACTGTTGTAGTCAAAGACATGATGAAACTCTTCTGACATCTCTGTAAACTTTTTAGAATATTTACTTAGGACAGTTTTCTAAGAAGGAACTTGCTGCTTCAGATGTATGCTTCTCCCTCTCGATGGCCCTGTCCTGTCCTGGGCACAGGAGACTCTACCCTCTGATGTCCCTGTTGCTATTCAGGGTCTTGTGACTAATTCCAGCCAATGAAATGTGAGAGACCAAAATGTCTTTGTGCAGAGCCCTAGGTCTGTCCCCTGCCCTCAGCAATGTGACGTCCTGGGTGGATCCTCCGTCAGCCGCAGGGAGGGACTCCATGAAGCAGACCTTCCTTTGACTTCTCCCCACCACCAGCCTGCACAGACCTACAGAGGAAGTAGACCATAGAAACTCTAATGTTACACACCGGGTCTTCAGGGTTAATTTGTTGCTGCGGTATAACCACCTTTTCTGACTAATGATGGAAAGGTAGGCATATTTTTAGGGATTTTAATATACAGGGTATGATCAAACAGTGCTGCAAATGTCTACAGTAAAAAACACATTACCATAAAACTCCCTCTAAATATTCCCCTTCACTTTAAATACACTTACCTAATCATTCCCACTGCTTTCTGAAGCGGTTCTGAAATCTCCCTTCATGAATGTCTTCAGTAGCACTGATATGGCTGCCTCCATGTCCTGAACTGATGGAAAATGTTGACCTTTCGTGCTCATCCTGTCTTTTAGGGAAGAGCCACGATCTCACAGTGCCAGATCTGGGGACTAAGGTGTATGAAGATACACTGTGATGATTTTATGAGCCCACCTTTCCGTTGGATAGCACGCAGCAGTAACATTCATCATATTATTTGTCACACTTAGTAAAGACACTCATGAAACAGGACATCCAGAACTGCTTCAGAAAGAGGCCAGGGTGATGGGATATGTGTTTTTAAAGTGAGAGACTGTGTTTTAAGGAGGTTTTTTAACTTTTTAAATTTTATTACTACATGTTTGCAGTTCATGCAGTTTGAGGCTTAATGGCAGTGTGCCTTTTTCTGTAGTAATGTTTTACTTGAATATTCACTGTATATTGTGATCACCCTCATGCATTGCCTCAAATTGCTTTCAGAAAGATGATTCCCAAATGTATTCCCACCTCCAGCAGTCCAGTGTGAGAATGTCTAACTCATTCTTTACCATTGTTATGAGCATGGGATCTGGAGGTGTAAAAAAGTAAATATTTGATTAAAATAATGACCACCATTAGAAAGATGTATTTATTGAATTTTATGTTTTTGTAGTTTACCTATATTCATCTAGTCTGGAATCATGTCTTCATAGATTTCTAAGAGGTTTTTAAAAATAATATAAGTTGTATTATAGCTTTCAAACATTAGTGAAATCTGTCTTTCCTTTTAGTTTTTACCTTTGCTGTCATTCTTATGAAGATCTTTTTGTTTCTAATTCAAGATTGTGTAAATATTCATCAATACTTTATTCTTGACCATTTATTTTCTTTTAAACAGGTAAATCTGATTGATTGGAATTTATTTTCTAAATTGCCCCAACTCTATTGATTGGGATCTCTATCCTTTCCTACTGCCATTAATGCTATTTCTACTGGATGCCTTTGGTCCATGGGCGCTTTGGATACACACATGCTCCCCTGTCCCTGTGAGCTTCGCCCCAGGCCACATCTGCCTATGCAGACCAGCAATGGGAACACCCTGTTTGATCACTATAACATTAGACCAAGTGTCCCATTAAACCTTTTCAAAAATTTCCAAGTACACTTGCAGATTAGTTTATCCAGAAGAAATTTAGGATCATTTTGTAATGTTTTAGAAGAATTGGAAATTAGCTTATGTAAACTGTACATATTACTACAGAATTAATATTCTTATAATATATTCTCTTTTGGTTCAGTACATTTATAATGTTTAGATTTATGTCCTTCAGTCTATTTTTTCTAATAAAGGTAATTTTTGTAGTTATGTTACTACTGCAAATGAGATCTTTTGTCCATTGTATTTTTCAACAACTTGTTGTTAGTATATAGGTATCCTACTACTCTCTTTAATGAAAAATAAATTAATTGGTGTTCCTACCTTGACATTAAAGTTGAGTGCATTTAAACATGAGAATACACAATGTGGAAGACCAAAGTCCTATAGAATTAAAAATCCCCCTGCTATAAGATAATCAGTAATTATTCATAGTATGAATATTCTCCCAAAATGAGCATTATCATTTTATAGGTGTGACACAACTCTTCTTGCTACCTACCTTTCCCTTGGTAATAGACGTCAGAGCTCTTCCTTTGTCAGTAAGCATCGATCTACCTCATTCTCACCTCTGCATTCACAAAGTGGTGAGTGGTTAGTTATTTAACTTGGAAATTGGATATTTTGACACTAGCCAGTTACTAAATTCTTTCCATTCTGATAGTTCTGTTGTGAATTCCTTTGGCTTTTTTCAAGCAGGTAATAGTTCTGGGTAGGGGTGATAGTTTTATTTTCGTATTTTTAATAATCTTATTTTACTTCTTATCACACTGACCAGCTTTTAGGAAAATCCTACATAATGAATATAAGTGCTGGGGTTGTACATTGTTCTTTATATATTTTTCCAATAGCAAGAATACCTCTAGTGTTTCTCTAAAAGTATAACTTTGACTTTTAAAGTAAAATATTATTGATTCTTGAATTTATGTATTATGCCCTTCTATTTATAGTTTGCTTAAAATTTTTTATCAGTAATAGATGTTGGGATTTTAGTAAATGACATTTTTCTGATCTGTCAGATGATTCAATGGTTCTTCTCTGTTATGACTTAGGATGAATCATTTTAATACATTGCTAATGGTAAGCCCTCTCTACATTTCTACAAAAACCTGTTATAGTCAGACTTTGTTGTTCTTTTAATATACACCTCCTTTCAGTGTTAACAGTGGTTATTTTTGATTGGTTTGTCTACAAGTAGATTTTTATTTTGTGTTTCTTATCTGTGTTTTCTGATTTTTCTACAAAGATTAGATATTGCTCATTAATAAAATGAGCTCTACAATGAGAAAATATTCTGGAGTTGGTTTGCTTTATTTTGGAAATTTCCTATCTTAATAAGATGAATAGTGATTTTTTTCTCTGTCAAATATGTTTGTTAACTTCTTTAAAAAAAAGGAACTTGGGGAGCTCTCTTTTTCTATGCCCTGAAGTAGTTTAAATAATATTTTAAAATTTTCCTCTTTAAAGTTTTTATAACATGCATAAAACTGTCTTAAGTGTAGTGCCTTGTTAGAAAATAATTCCTTGATAGTCTCTTTAAATTTTTTCTGTGCTCATTGGTCAAAATTTCTTCCTGTTCTATAATTTTGGAAGTATAAATTTTCCTAAATATTGATTCTGTTAAGGTTTTCAAATGTACTAGCATTGTTGTGTTATTTTCCTTACTAATAATGTTATACTTCTATGCGTTCACTTTCTGTTCTTTTTTATTTTTCCAGAACTTATAATACTTTTTACAAAGAACCAATTCTGAGACTGACACCTTAATACTGTCTTATCATTTTATGATTTTTTAATTTGGCTTTACTCTTTTCAGTTTTTTCCTGTTTTATTTTTCCACCTTCTCAAGTTAAAGGCCATTTTAACTTTTTTGGGCTTAAGAAAATTACTAGCATTATATCGAATAGTCCTGATCCCTTAAGGTTTTGTGCATGTTGTTATGATTTATAATTTCAGATTTGACTTTATTTTCTACAAAAGTTATTTGAAATTATACTTTCAGATTTCAAAATAGCTTGTTATTTGTTATTTCAACATTTGTTACGAACTTCTAGCTTTACTGCCTTGTCAAAGAGGGTGTGGCTGGTATAATTTGTGCACTTTGGATTTTATTGATATTTTCTTAGGACCTAATAAATTTTTAGTTTTAATAAATATCCCCAGGAAACGGAGAATGTATATTCTCTGATGGGAACTAATTTTTTTAAACTATATGTTTGCTTTGATCTCATTAAGTACAATACTATGAACTTTTAATTTTTACCTATTTGATTCATTAGTGACTAAGAAAGGTATGTTAGTTCTCACTACAGTTGTTATTTCTGTCTGTTTCTTATGTATCTAAAGTTTTTCTTTATGTGTTTCTGTTTGATGTTATTTGGCAAATGATCTTTTTATATTTAAGGGAAAACTTATTTTCCTTTAAAGACTTGTGCAGCCTTCATCTGATGTTGTTGTAATAGAACTGTCTATGTAGAAATATATAGTTCAGTAAAATGTTTGTGTCTATTTTTAAGCTGAGAAAAATCTTTCAGAAACTCCTTGAGTTTAAGATTTTTGGAAGTTCTTAATCTCCCCAGGTAGGTTGACATTCTCTGCAACCGCTTCTTGAGTCAAAGCAAGAGGACATTCAGGTCGAAGTACAGTAGCTCTGGGGAGGAATGAGGTGTTAAAAGAATGCATACCTTATGGCCGGTCACATTCTTCACATCCTGCCACCACAGGGCCACGCTGCAGCTTTCCTCAGCAGAAAGGACCCCTCCTAAGAGAAGGCAGTGAGACATACGCCACTCCTGTGCCTTGCTGCTGAAGAAAAAGCTGATCTCAGAGGCTTGTTCTCCTAAATAAGTTTCTCCAGGATCGTCACATGGCAGTCGGTGCCAGGCACAAAGCTACCTTCTCCCAAACATGCAGGAGGTGTGGACCCCAGCCCTCAGCTCAGGAATAGAATTCCGCCTTCTGTATTCTTCCTTGATTTAAGTTAATGTCTGTTTTCAGCCCCTGCTCCATTGAGGTCATGCAATTTTATCTCAGTTCTTGGATCCATTTTCCTCCAGCAGTAAGCCTTTGGAGTTTTGGGGCTTCCGTGTTCCCATGGTGTTGAGGGTGAGCCTCTATCGGCCAAAGTGTCCTCTGTTCGCACCTGCTGTGCTGCCTGTTCTCATCTCCTCTGCACCCCACACACACGCTGGGGACTACTCAAATGTTCCTGTGCTGCAGAAATCTCCCCAGGCTGTCGAGTCAGGACCGCTGAGAGGCGTGCATGCACAGGACACCCGAGCACTGAGTGGAGATGATTCTGCCCTCAGCACCCCTGCCGGCGGGCTTGGCTGATGCTCACTTTGGACTCTGGTTTGCCCTCCCAGCTGTCTACCATTTTAGGACTGATCCTTTTCCATGCCCTCTTCCTGCTGCTGTGTTCACATTGCGGTCTCCAAAGCTGCTCTGCGTCATCTTCCTTTGCTCTCCTCTCCCCTGGACTCTACACGGTGATCTCATCTATTGCCAGCCTTTCTTGGCATTAGGACATCCCCCTTCCGTCCTCCGTGATTCCATTCTGCCTCCCTCTGCAGTGACCATCCATCCAAGTGCTGCCCCCTTGCGTCTTACAGTAGGATGCTGTGTCTGGTGTTTCTCCTTTTGACTTAATGATTTAAAAGCTATTCAATATGACAAGAGCTGGGAGTAGCTGAGTTTCATGAAGAGGACTTCCGGCCTAGGCCTGGGATGGCAGTCTCGGTGGTGGTGGTGGTAGAGAAAGGACTCTAGGCATGACATGAAACTTCATGAAACTCATTAACTCAAAAGTGTTTATTTCACACCTGTCTACTGAGCACCTTTCCATCCCAAGACCCTTTCCTGGTTACTGCCCCACATCTAGTATAACCACCTGCTTAGGCCAGCAGCCTGTTAATGCGACTCACCAATGCAGCGCGTGGTGACTCCCCTCAAGACTGCTCTGACCAGGGGCCAAGAACCACACCTTTTTCCAAAGCTAGTGTGATTCCAGGCCATGGAAGGCCTAACTTCCCTCTCACCAACCTTAGTTCCTCCCGGACTCTTAGGGACAGTATTCCTGTGATTCTAGTCTGATGTGCTGCAGACCTACCAGCCTATCTCAGGAAAACCTAGACCGATGCCTTTGCCACTTGACATTCTGCCTGCCAGCAAGCGCCTTGTGGTAGACAGGAGATGGGCCCGCAGTGGCCCACATGCAATGCCTGAACCGGGACTGTTGACAGAAAGGGCCAAAGGGACCTTCATATGGGAGGCTGTCTTGGACTGTCTCTGGACAGGCCCTGTCAACTCACAGGAGACCCTGGCAGCAGAAAGCCTTCCCATGAGGTAGAAAGAGATGTTGGGGCAGTGATCCGAGAGCCATAACACTGCTGTTCTGTGGATGAACACAGAAGGGAGGACCAGGAGCCACAGAGGGAGTGAAACAGCCGCTGAAGCCTTCAGAGAACACCGCAGCCCCAAGCCCACGTCGGAGTTGTGCAGAGCTCGGAGGAGTAAGTAGGAGCCGTGTTACGCCTGTGTCTGCACTCATTTATTGTGGTACTGGAAAACGAACGCACCAGAACCTCTGCCGGGTCAGCCCTCTCCTACGGCCCGTCTCAGGAGAGGATCCTTGCTCTGCCACCACTTGTTAGATTCCCAGTTCAAATCCTGGAGCAGCAAGGAGGTAAGAAATGAATTGGTAGACCTGACTGGCACAGCCATTGGTTTTCACTGCAGGACAGTTTACAGACCACTCGCTGCCAGTGATGGACTATTTGTGAGGACTGGATGCCAGCCCTCGGGTCAGTCAGCTGGGGGCACACATGCCCCTCCGGCTGCCCTCGGGGGAGGCTGTAGGTGACAGGAAGCATGCTGGCATCTGGGATGAGGTTCAGAGGCCATATGGGCAAGGAGCAGGGATGACCTTGGGGAGGAGAACAGTGTGGGGCTGAGACTGAGGTCTGGGCAGGAGCTGCCCAGGGCACGGGAGCATTTTGCAGTTCCAGGCACTTGGTGCTTCAGAGAATGAGGCCGCAGGGCAGGGAGCAGGCAGCTTGGTGGTGCTGGAGAGGAACTGGGGTGGGAAGAGAGGCTGCCATGGGACAGCAGCCAGGGCTCTGTGGGGCTGGTGTGCCATGCTTCAGGGCCTGCCCATAGCTCTGCACAATGGAAAGTCGGAGCAACTCTGAGAGACCAAGGGCAGTTGGCAGTACTCTGGAGGATGGGTTGGAGAAGTTGGAAGCTACACAATAGGAGACATACTTGTTCCCCTCCTTGGCTCTGATTTCCTTAAAGCCAGAATCTGGATTTATTTCAGGACTTGGCTGGAAGATGGAGGGAAAGAGAGAAATGAGGGAGAAAATGTTCCAGAGGATGTTCTGAGGCACTGAACATAATTGGCTTGGGGACTTTGAGAGAACTCTTTAGAAAGGGATCTTTTTGAAGGTCTCTCATCTTTGGCAACCCCTCAAAGGCAAATTTCGAAAATTACCCAAAACCGATTGAGATCCTTTATATCTCATAATACTGAAAGCATAGTAATTAAAAATACAAAACTTCAAAATAAGCATGACAAAGTCTCACAAAGTTCTAATCTTGCCTTGTTTTAAATGCCTGGTTTGGGACATGGCCTGGCCTAGGCGGGGCAGGGAGCCTGAGGCAGAGCCTCCTGACCTGCCTCGGGCCTGGCGCTGAAGCCCAGTGGGCAGCCAGAGTGGGCTCCCTGGCACCTGGGAGGGCGTAGCCTACACACCAGATGCCGGCCCAGCCGGTGGTGAGGTGCATTGGCAGAACTGAGCTGGAACTGAGTTCCGGGATTGGGACTCGTGACAGACCCCTGGGGAGCCTGGCAGTGGCTGAGCCAGACTCTGACCCCTCCCAGCTTTGCCAGCCGAGGCCCACAGGTTACTGAAGAAGAAACTGTAGAGAGTACAAAGAGAATTGTAGAGAGAGGCTGTAGAGTAGAGAGTACTCTACAGTAGAGAGAATTGTGTCCTATGTCACGACTCTTCTCTGGAAACAAGGGTGGCGTCCAGTTTGCTGTCACAGGAGAGATGGTGCTGGGGTTAGCAGGGATGCGTGGGCGGTATGAGAAGTGGACAGCCTGCTCTGTGCTAGTCCCTCCCGACCGCACACTGACACCAGCGAGGAGGAGGACACCCTGGGGGAACGCTTCGTATTTGCTTCTCGTTCAGCTGAAATCTCACCGGACATTTTAAACTCCCCAAGCAGGGAAGGCTTTCCTTGTACAGTGGTGAAAGTGCTGTTTTTTATTCCCTCATGCACGACTATGATGTATTATAAACAGTTAAAATTCTTTATTGTTTACATTAGTGCTTGATACATAAAATAAATTTCATTTAAATATTTAAAATAATTCCTGAATATAATATACTCTGATCATGATTAAAATAGACGCTCACATTCAGACCTTTACACCCGAGGAACCTACTGCACACCCTCAGGAGGGTGCAGGTGGCAGTCCTAACGGTGCTGTTCAGGGACTGTTCATGTCCCAGCCGAGAGTGTAGCCGTGACCCAGGCGAAAGTGCGCTGTGCTCTGCACCCAGTGACCCTCGCTGTGGGTTTCACGCACACCTGCAGTTGGTGTGTGGCATGCTGTGCTTCCCTCCCCAGTTTGGGGAGCCATGACATCAGATCAAAGTTGCAATGTCACACCCAGAGCCCGGCTGTTCTTTCGGGACGCTGCATCTACCTTTGCCACAGGTGGAGAAGACCTTAACCGTCCCACTGGCCAGGGGTCTGCTCGTCGCTGTCCTCCTCCGAGTCGGCAGACACTTGCTTGATTCTCTGCAGAGCCGCCTTGATGCTTCTCTCCAGGTCGTTGGCTGGCTTGGCGCCGGGGCCCGAGTCCGCGTCCCGGTGGACTTTCTTCAGCTTGACCCCCTGCCTGATGGCTGCCAGGATGTCCTCACGGACCGAGGCGTGGGGACGGGGCAGAGCGGGCACTTTGTCCGAGGGTCCTGAAATTGTGTGAACAGAGGACGGGCCATCAAGCACTGGGCCGTCAGAACATGACTAACGCCAGGATTTAAACAAATTACCACCATTCTGAGCAACAGACGCTTTGCTGACCTGCTAGACAGAGCTCCCTGTGGATCCAGGACAGTTCCACGATAGATATTTTCTCTCGACTATTTACTTTCAGCTAAATCTTCAAGCCAATACCACCTTCCAGGCCAAGTCAGGCACAGCTTTGCAAAGAGTTATGGATGGCCGGCCAAAGTAGGAATACTCTAACCACCGGGCATCACTGAGATCACTAATAATGTTTCTTTTCCATTTTAAAATGTCTTTAATTTTTGTTTTTTACCCTGCTGTGTTTCTCTAACTTTAGTCTTAGGTATGAGACAGTGATGAGTCATTCTCTGACAGTGAAGCGAGTGAGTTTCCACACACAAGAAGACTTAAGTAAAATTCTAATCAGCAGCTCAATGAACAGGAGGGGGCGGCTTTCGCACATTTTTCTGTACATAGCGTGTTTAATTCCACCTACATTCCCCTCAAGTGGTTACACGCCATCTCTGAGGATGTACAATGCTGTCACAGCACACATTAGCCTAGAGTTCCAGGGCTCAGGGAGAAGAACCTCAGACCGCAAGGGGGAGAATCTCATCAGCTGCGGACACGGGCACGATGGCGCCACTCACTGAGACATCCCTGGGTCAGCCTTTGCGATTTCCAGTTAGGAACCGACCAGCCAAGCGGCCATAACAAGGGCTTCTTCACTGGGGGTGTAAACAGATCGCTGACTATAATGTCCTCAGGGAGTAATAAGATGTGCGGCCACCGGCACTTTCACGCTTTGTTTTTCTTTTCAGCACGAGAGGGCAGTGTGGAGTTGAATGGCGTGCCTCAAAAGTGTGCACGAAACCCAGGCTGGGAACAGACACCCCCCAGTGATCTGTCTGCGTGGGCCTCAGAAACAGGCCATTTACCTCCACCTCGCAGAGCAGACATTTTCTTCTAGAGCTGGTCTGAATACAGTAACACTGCACTTAGAATATCCAGAATGCTCAACTCACCAGAACCCCCATTTGGAACTGTTCTGTGACAATCACTCGTATCACCTGTTGCTCTCACCCTGTATATTCCCGGGGACCTGCTCGGCCACATGTCAGGAAACACGTGTACACAACATTTAGCTAGGGTTTTTCTAAAACACATATTCCAAAGTAGCAGGTTCTGAGTCTGGGCAAGTTTAGGCGAGTATCCACAGCAGTCATTATATAAAGCCACAATCTGAATTGTGCCTGAGAACTGTAGCCCTCATTAAAAAATACTCAGAAGTCTCAGGGGACTATATTTACTATAACTAAAAGCTCTTTTCTCCTCTGCATCAGTCTCCAAGAACAGCCTTCTACATGATGGCTGACATTCCTCCACAATAATTTACAAGCTGTATTCTCCTTAAAAATGCAACAACTTAATTCTGTAAAGGACTCCAAGAAAAAACAGAAAACTTGAAATCGGTATGGAAAATATCCCAATGGTGAAAATCAGACTAAAGTCTTAAGAAGATAGAAATAGATCGATCCTTTAATAGCCTCAGAAAATCCCAAGCCGCAATGTTAAGTGAAATAAATCAAACACACAAGTTTAAATAGCAAATGATTTCTCTTGTATCAGAAACCCAAAGCATAGATAAAGAGCAAAATAAAAAAATAGATAATAGGAAATAGGAGCTAGATCTTTCACAAAAGAGAAGGGGACCAAGAGACAGAGGGAAGGGAAGGGGATAAAAAAGAATTAAGATGTGTAAGGTACCTGCACCCACGCCCATGAGGGATGCAACTGTTATGAACTGCAGATATGTACCAAAAAGTAAAATATTAACTAGGAAAAAGAAATCGAAGCCATGTGATCAGTAAATGCATAGTTGAGTTTTTTCAGGCTAAATTTGCATTTACCAAACTAGATTTTGGCTGCACTATACGAAAAAAATTAATATTCCAGGCAACAAATATACTGGAATATTTTAAGAAAGACCACAAAATTCCAAAAGAGATTTTGATTTGAAAATGATAGTTTCTAACACTAGGAAGCTTCATCACCTTCAGCCACAGCAAGGGAGAAGGAAGAAAACCTGGTGCGTTACCTGCGGCTGGAAGAATTTTCAAGGAGCCACCTGGGCGTTCAGCGGGGGACTCGCACACCAGAGGATGCGGCTGGTCATCTGCTGAGGTGCTGGGGCCTGGGTTCCAACGAGTGGCAGCGGGGGAAGAGGAGAGCCGAGCGGGGAGAGGGGGCGGCGGGAGCGGCGGTGGGGGTGGGGGAGGAGGGGGCGGCGGCTGTGGGGGTGGTGACGACAGCTCCTCACTGGATCCGGGGTGGGCCGGATGACCAGCTGGGACAAATATCTGCACGGGGATGTTTCCAGGACAGTCTTGACACTCTGGGCGTTCCACGTGGCTAACGTCACAGGGGGGAGGAGCATGTCTGGTTTTCCGGGAGGGCTGCAGAGCTGCTGTCCTTGGCTGAGAAGCTGTGGAGGGCTGCTGGGAAAGGTCAGCCGGCGAGTTTGGAGCTGTAGGCTCTGAGGTGGAGGTTTGTGGTGCAGGCCGAGCTGGACATTTCTGAAAATGAAAAGTGCCTGCGGCTGAGAGAGATCTACTGCCACATGCCAGCCACCAACATGGTGGGCAGGGACATAATCGTTCATCATTTGAATTCACACTGTGCACAAGTTACTTGTGTAGCCGTTGTGGACACAGTAACAAGTATGTGTTAAAAAAAAAAATAAGGGCCGGGGAGTTAGCTCAGTGGTTCCGGCGCCTGTCTCGCAAGCGCAAGGACCCGGGTTCGATTCCCCGGTAACCACATAACAATACTGAGTGTGGAGACCCACACCCAGCAGCAACCAGTACCACATCCACAGTGCCGGGCGTGGTGGCTCACGCCTGTAATCCCAGCACTCGGGAGGCAGAGGCGGGAGGATTGTGATGTGAGTTGGAGGCTGAGCTCAGGGCCAGCCTGAACCACAAAGCGAGACCCTGTCTCCAAAAACCTAAAAAAAAAAAAAAAAAAAAAAAACAAAAACACATCCTTTGCCCAAGTATTGTCTTCTCCGTTCTAAAATGAAGATGTGAGAAGATATATGAAAATACTCAGTGTAAAATTCTTAGCATGAAAAATCACTAACTCTGAATGCCAACAGAAGTTAGTTTAAAGGTCGTAACAAATTTATTCAAAGTAGAAGTCATGAAAAATAAAAATGCAAGGTCAATAATACATCTAAAAAAAATCAACTGGGGTAATGTTAAGTGAAAACAGTAGGATACAGCTGGGAACACAGGCACTGGCCTGGAATCCCGCACTGAGGCAGGAGGCTGGAGGGTCTAAGACCAGCTTGGCCTACATGACAATACCTTGTCTCCAAACAAAAAATAAAAAATAGGGCCGGGGAGTTAGCTCAGTGGTTCCAGCGCCTGTCTTGCAGGCTCAAGGGCCCGGGTTCGATTCCCCGGTAACCACATACAATACTGGGTGTGGAGACCCACACCCAGCAGCAACCAGTACCACATACCACAGTGCCGGGCGTGGTGGCTCACGCCTGTAATCCCAGCACTCGGGAGGCAGAGGCCAGGAGGATTGTGATGTGAGTTTGAGGCTGAGCTCAGGGCCAGCCTGAACCACAAAAGCGAGACCCTGTCTCAAAAAACCTAAAAAAAAAAATAAATAAAAAAAAAATAAAAAATAATAGGTATTATGATTACAAATGTGTAAAAGACAGACAAACGCTAGGAGAGTGGACATAAAACACACTGTATTTCTTTTCTCTAAAACTTAGAATAAATTTAATAATTTAAAATCATAAATTTGAAAAGTTCTGGTCTCAGGTATTAAGTTTGATAAAAATCCCTCTCCACCAGATGCTTGAGAGGAAGGGTCCTAAAGAAAGCACAGGTTAGCCAATAAAAGGCAATATGTAATACCATGAGCCTTTAACATGAACCAGAGCTATACACCTTAACACAAACACATCTCAAAAGCGGAACTCAAACCAGGAATTTACATACAGTGTGACACTCGCTACTAATGTGAACTTAAAACACAGACTTCCTGCAATTCATGGTGAGCTCAGAGAATCTCTATCCTTCCTGTATGCTTCTTCTCCTGGGACAAATAGGAAAAGGTGACAGTCCAACCCCACGGGCTGTCACCACCCAGGGGACTGTTACCGGAACTCCTTAGTCCGGGCCCGTCCCTGAATTTAAGCAACACAGAATCCTTCCTACACCAAGAAAACACCAACTGTCCCAGTTTTAGGTTAACTTGTTAGATTTTTTACTCACTGTTCACAATGCTTCTTTCCTTGATAACAGGCCGTATCGCAAATGAAAAAAGCCGATCGAAGTCAAGGACAGTTAGACTACTTTCAGTCCTCACTGTGATCTAAATCCCAGTGGGCATAGCGAGCACCACTCAGGGAGGAGCGAGACCCAGGTATGGTGTGAGGTCCCAAACAGCGGTGCTAATGAAACACTGGTGCTGGGATGTCACGTTCTTCATTGCTATTCCACCAAGGGCAGTGCTTTCAAAACATTTCCTGTTTGGAGTTATCTGTCCATAATACATCACACTTTCTTCCTAGGCCGTGTGATCCTCATTTTTCCACAGAAAGAACATGAGATGATTATTTCTAGAACTTACCTCTTTATATGCTCTCAATCGCCGGAGAGTTTTCTGACGTTCTTGGTTTCTCCATTCTTTGTTCTTCTGTTCTTCTTCTTTTATTTTGTCTCTTTTCTATATTGAAACAAACATATATTATAAAGTGCTCAGGATTCCAATCGTATGAGTCTGCATAAAATATCCTAACCAAGAAAGGGGCTGGACCCTCAAGTGTCCTGCCTTAATGCTACCTCACACAGACAGATTACATTTTCCCCCAGCTACTCACCATCTGAATGCTGTGATGCTTATGCAAATGCCGGACACTTTTTTCAGCCTGTTGCAATCGGAGGCGATGATTTTCTTTGCACTGATCCTGGTGGAATAACATAGATCACCTACATGGTTTTTAATATTATTATGGGCTCCAGGGCCTGCCCTCAATTCCCAATTGTTCTGGCCTTTCTAGAAGCCAGTGGCAAGAGCTTCTGAGAATGCTATCTGGAGGCTGGGGGTTAGAGTTCCTTGTCTGGCTAAGAGGAGACAGCTCCTGCCAAGGACCTACAGGAGGATTGTGGCCATGGAATCCATGGTTGCCATGGAAACACCTCTGGCCCCAGAGGGTCTCAGAGCAAAGGGCAGACACCCTCAAATCTCAGATTACCTGAACCACAACTTCAACTTCAAGACTTCCAAAGCTAGTCTCAAGCATAGGACTTCAACAGATGTATCCTACCAAAGTTTTTTTAAAGGTATTTGTATTTTTGCATGGAAGATTAATAAATATTTTTGAAAGCTAGAAAATAAGTCACAATTTGCATGAATTTTAAATTTTAGTAACCAAAGGCTAATATGAATAACCAGATGAAATGGAGGTTTTTTTTCTGTTGGAAAAAAAGTTTTAGTGTTACCTCTTTATATAATACAGATTTTAAAAATTAAAAAATGTCCCATCTCTGGTTTTTGTTTTGTTTTGATTTTGAGACAAGCTCTTTTTATGTAGTTCAGGCTGGCTTTGAACTCCTGATGATCGAGCTGCCTCAGCCTTCCCAGCGCCATCGGGATTACAGGCATGCACCACCGGGCCTGGCTAGCCCCTCTCTCTTGGGTCCACTTGCTATTTCTTTGAGTGCACACTTTTTAAATTGCTGCCTAATAAATTCCTTTATGCCTCTTGCCAAAAAGAAAATCACCACATATAAGATCTGAAATGAGCTATGACATGTATATCTGTGATTGGTTTTATAGTCCATAATTTTATAATATATCTTATAATTTGCTATAGCTGATTATTAGAGTGGTTTTAAAAGCACCTGGGTACTCTCTGGACATTTAATAATTGTTGAATGAATTAATTAAAATCTAGAGATTATGGTAAAGCCCCAAAGAAACAGAGCTTTTTAAAAATACTTAAAATATATTTAAATGTAGTTACTGATATAAACATAAAAAAATTAATCATTGTATGGTTAAAAGCCATATTTCCAATACCTCTTTATCTTTCATAAAAGAAGTAATCTCAGCCAGGAATGATAGTATATGCCCATTAGGCTAGCCCCTGGGAGGCTGAGGCAGGAGGGTTTCAAGTTTGAGCCCAACTTGGGCAATTTAGTAACTTGGTCTGTCACTGTCTCATAGTTAAAGGGTTGAGGATGTAATTTTGTGTAAAGGCCAACTTCAATCTCCAGTACCACAAAAAATATGAATAAATAAAAAGACCAAGAAATCCCTAGAAGGAGAAAAACAAGCGGCTTGCCGTGCCTACCATTTTGTTCCTGAGACGGGCTCTCCGGGTGCAGATTCTGCCTCGCTGCATCTCCAGCTGCCGGCGCTGCAGGACGAGCTCTTTCATCTTGGAATTCTCACAGTCCTGCAGCTCCGCAGCCCCACTGACGACCTTAAGTTCTTCGGGGCTTTCACATGTATCGTAATACACAACTTCATCCTGTTTCTCTAAAAGCAGAATAAGAGTACTCTTAAACAGATTTTACATCAAAATAATGCAAAAATATTTCAATGTAAGGAAAGTTAAAAACCACATGTACTGCAATTCCACCACTAGGGGCAAGCCACTATAGGGCCACACATAACATTTATAAGTGAACATTTTCCATGTGATAAAAATGTAGTTCTAATGCAAAAGAGTATTTTCTAGCATCCTGTTATCAGAATGTGCCAGGATTCCATTAACCATTCCACTGTGGTGAATGAACACTTCTGGGTACATATTGGTGTGCATCTTTTTTATTACTTTCTTAGCAAATGAGTATCCCAGGCTCTTGATGCCACTGGTCACAGTGCCCATCACAAAGGAAACGTCTACCACCAGCACACCACAGTAGTGCCTCACTGACATTTAACTTAATCATATTGATCTCTAATATATACTTATTATAACAAATTCCAGAACCTTACAGAAATCCATAAAGGACAGTGAAATTTTCTTCTTCCTCAAATCCACTCAGACCTGTCCTTACAAAAAACAAATTAAAAATTTTGTCATGTATCATCCAGATTTCTTAATATTTCTTCCTAAAAACATAAAGCACTTATAACTTGAAACTACAATAAAAATCTTGAATAGCTAAGATTAAACTATATGTTCAAGATTTAAATAAAGAAGACTAAACTTGGAGCAATTTTAAAGTGAAAAAAGAATTTAAATAAATAAAGAACATACTGTTGGGTGGGAATATTCAAAATTGCAATGATGAAAGTTTGCCCCAAAATAATCTCTGATTTTAAGGACAACCCCAATCAGTATTTCAGTGAGCTCTTTGTTTGTTTTGAATTTGCCAAAGTGACTCTAAAATTCATCTGGAAGAATAAAAGGGAATAATGAAGAAAATGGAAAAGTCATGAGAGGGTCCATGACTATCAGATACTAAAATGTGCTTCCGAGGGACAGGAATAGGAACCAAATGAGCCCGCAATGCAAGGTGCACACAGATCACTGGACGAGAATAATCTCAGAAGTCTAGTAATTCTGGAGATGAGATGCAGCCATGCAAAGCAGCTGGGAAAGATATTCACATCAGTGACTGGGACTGCTGGAACCTTGGGGAGAAAAGTAAGATTCCCACCACAGTATGACAAACACTTGAGTGATATCTTTGATCCACAAAGTCAATATTCCAAAGGGGAAAAAAAAAGACAACTAGGCCCTTCATAAAAGACACAGAGCCAGTAATTGCTCAAAACTGTGTTCTTTGTGACTTGTAATGAAATGAATGAAAATTAGAAAAGGCCATCTTTTTCTACCATAAATTTCTTTTTTTTTTTTAGACAGGGTCTCGCTTTGTAGTTCAGGCTGGCCCTGAGCTCAGCCTCCAACTCACATCACAGCAATCCACCTGCCTCTGCCTCCCGAGTGCTAGGATTACAGGTGTGAGCCACCACACCTGGCGCTGTGGTATGTGGTTCTGATTGCTGCTGGGCGTGAGTCTCCATGCCCAGTATTGTTATGTGGTTACCGGGGATCAAACCTGGGTCCTTGTGCTTGCAAGACAGGTGTTGGAACCACTGAGCTAAATCTCTGGCCCTCTACCATAAATTTCAAAGAACACAAGCATGAGAAGGCCCTTGTGTTCTGCTGACAGGATTGTCGTGTGTACAGCCTCTGCAGAGGGCTGGCACAGAGCATGGAATTTAGAAATGAGAAGGTAGTACAGACGTCAGGAATGATGTATCTTAAATGACTGTTCTGTAGTTTTAACAGATAAGCAATAAAATAAAAAATCCATTGCCCTTGACTAGGAATTCCATCTTTAGAAATCTCTTTCAAGGAAACAATTTGTCCTGCACAAACATATGGGCTATACAATTGTTCAAGACAGTGAAAAACTGGAAATCATTTTATATATATATATATATATATATATATATATATATATATATATATATATATGTATATATATATATATATATGGGAGGGGAAAAATGTATACCTACTCTAGTAGTTGGCCATACTATAACGTGTCTGGAAGCTAATGACCACTTTAATTACTTTTGTAAGTGTAAGAGCCAGAGGTAATTTGTATTAATCTCATAATGTTTCACTACATTTACTATTAAAATATTACACACATTTTTCTTTCCTTGATGTATAATTTTTGCAAGCTTTGCATGTTTGTGTGTGTGTGTGAAAGGGAATACTATGCAGTCATTAAAATTTTGAAGTTATGTTCTTAGATGGAAAGATGATTATTATACATTCAGTGAAAAAAAAGGTTACTAACCAGAATATCTAAGTTTTATTTTTAAAAATTGATCAATACTCATTTATATCTGGCATATAAAAAAGGCTACAAAGTTATACAGCAGACTTACTACTAAGTATCCCTAGTCAGTAGGCTTGGCATTGTTTTTTTTCTTTGTTTTGCTCTTTAACAATGAATATTTATTTATTTAAATAAGACATTTATTCAAAAATTCTGAGTGGAAGCTATAAGAAATTTCAGCAGCAGGTATCACACAATCAACTTATAAAAAGTCAATGCTAATGTGGCATTTCCTCAAGTACATAATCTAAACATTTTAAGCTTACATGTAAATTTTACCTTTTATGAGCCTTTTAATAGAGTCCAACTGTGTAATAAGACATATTTCTTCATTTTTTAATATCTGAAACTTAACCTCATACAGTTCCAATTGAATTTCGTAATACTGTATTTCTAATTCATCTACAACATGCGTGGACTGTTTTTCTTCTTCTGGAAGATCTTCCATCTTGTTTTTATGGAAAAAGAAGAGCAAGTTAGAATAGCGTATTAAAGGCATACTTGTGAATTATCCCAGCTGTTTTCTATTCCTTGCTCAATACTAAACATGACACAGTGAGTGGGGAAAGGAGTTCAGTAGCAATACCTGGCAAGAAAGCTGTGATGGAAAAGGAAAGTTGTTTTTTAAGATAGGGTTCCATATTATGTTTGTCATACCTTTCTCTGAATTTCACCTCTTTTGTGGTTTAAACACAACTCTCTGGCTCTCAGGAGTTGCAAGGTCTTTTGAGCAACCTTGAGCTTGAGTTCCTCTAACCTGGGGGCAGCAGTGGCCCAGGCAGCCTGGCCAAATCTCTTGCTATCCTCTTCCATTTGTTTCTGCATTTCTGTTGATTATAATTAATATAATAAAATTATAACTCATTAACAATGGTAGAATTTATCTTTAATCCTTTATTCCATTATTATCCACAAGCATTGTTTTTAAGTGTTTCATTTTAATATTTTTATTATCATAAAAGTAATATATGGTCATGGACATAAAACATAGGGATTCCGTTTCAAAAAATAGTAATAACTCATGATCTACCTCCTTGTAGCAGGTGCTGCTTACATTTTGGTACATATATGGCCGGACTGTGTCTGTGTCTTGCTAGATGGATGGGCTCATGGAGTGTGACAAAAACAAAACAAAGCTGGGATCATCATTCTGCTTTGCATCTTGCTTATTTCACCTACTATATTAGGAATTCTTATTTAAAGGGATACCAGCCGGGTGTGGTGGCACACGCCTGTAATCCCAGCACTTGGAAGGCTGAGACAGGAGGATCCCTGAGTTTAAGGACAGCTTGAACTGCATAGTGAGACGCTGTCTCAAAAACCCAAACCAAAAAAAGAGCAGTACAAAAGGTCATGCTTACTAGCTCTGTAGTTCTGCTTTGTGGATGTTTTGTGTCTTACACACTGACCAGCATGAAGAAGCTTCCTCTCTGGGGCGATTAGGAACAGAGCTTCACCATGGACAGAAGTCCTCTGTCCGGCTCCGAGGCCCTCGTGGTCTGGCCTCTGCCTGTCTTGCCAGCCTTCTCCTTCAGGCCCCATTCTCCCGCTTGGGCCTGCCGGCGCCCGGCCTCAAGCCAGAGGAACTGTGCAGGGCTCTTCCCTCATGTGGAAGGCGTCTCCTCTCAGTTCTGCCCTGTCAGCTTTCATGTTCCCGTCAGACACGGGGGAAGTACCCCTCCTCAGATTTGGGGACCAGCTGGTTTCTCTGTCCTGGGGTTTCAGAGCCCGGTCCTACACCTCGCTTACTGCCCCTCGTTCTCCCTGAACGGAATGACCTAAAATGAGGACGATGGATGTGATCCTAACACTAAGCTCCCCCAGCACCTACAAGACACGGCAGGTGGCACTTCTGAGCCACCCTGATGTTTTTAGAATTACAATTGTTTGCATATTAGTATAGCATTATCACCTGTTAATGGCTTCACTATCTCCTCAAAATAATCCACAGTGATCTTTTGAATAGAAGCAACCGCTTCTTCAGCCTGGCTGGTCCATTTCTGGGCTTCCTTCTGCAGGGCAGCCACTCTCTGAGGACCCAGCTTATCCTCATCCAGGGACTTCTGCAGAAAGAAGGGACAGCGGGAAAGTAAGGTTGTTTAAATTACTTTTATTACTACTATTTAGTGAATCAGATCTCCATCCATTCAATGATCCCTGAGTATAAATGGGAGAGCAAGGGGTTCTCAGGGGCATAAAGGAAAAAAATCACCTGCTTTCTCCTTGCATTACTAGAATAATTTTCCCCAGAGAGGAAAGATGCTACTTTATTTCTATTAATAACAGTTGTTTAGATGAAGTCGGCATCGCTAAGCACTCAGCCTACAAAGGTCCACAGCATCCTAGCTATGGCTGTAGTTTCTTTTAGGTACAAGATAAGCAGCTCCTCAATACCATGTTTCTTCTCAAAAGAAAACGGTAAGATATGTTATTGAAGATTATACATATACTCCTTTTCACTGCATGTTTATTCTCCCCAAAAGTCCTATGTTGAAGCCTGAATCCCCACTGTGATGGTGTCAGGAGGTGAGGACATTTGGGGGTAATTAAATCAAGAGGGTGGAGTTCCTGAGAATGAGATTAACGCCCTTCATGTAAAAGACAGGACACAAGAGCTCACTCTCTGCTCTTCACCGTGTGAGGATATGCGGATGGCCCTAACCAACCTCGCCAGACAGTGCGCCTGCAGGCACTGCGGTCTTAGCCTTTCCTCTCCCGAGAGCTGTGGAAAGCTTCTGTTTATCAGCGTCCTAACACTCAGGTCTGTTTGCAGCACAGGGGTGATGGCAGTGCCTTTTCTAAATGGGGTCACACGCAAGGAAATTGGAATTCTGACAGCATTTACTGAAGTTTAAATTCCTGCACCAGCACCTACAGCCCTGCTACTGGATTTTCACCGTTTCTGAGAAATCTGTGTCCCTAAAGATGGAAAATAAACTAATGTAAATAAATGTGTTCCAAAAATATAAAACACAAATGACATTTAATCCTTTATGCCTAAGTTTTAGGGAACGGAGGATGAACACTGCAAAAGTCATGTTTATCTTTTTTTTTGGTGATCGGATGTTAAGGATCAAGCCCAGGGCCTTGTGCATGTTAAGTACATATCCTACCCCTGAGCTACAACTCCAGCCCAATTTAAGAGTCGGTCTCAAATACAAGCTCAGCACATCTATAATATCGAAATATAAAGATGAACCCAAAGAAAAAATATGGGTGAAACTGAAACATAACTCAAGATTGGATAATATCACAGATAGCAAATTTGATAAAAAATATAAGACATACCAAAATTTTAAGGTGACTTAAAGTTGCATGTTCTCGAATATTCCTAAGTGGCATCAATAAATGCTGGAAAAACGTGTTTGCAGCAACATCTAATTTATTATATGTTTCATCTTCTTCTTGATAAAGTTTCAATAATTCTACCATGGTGTTGGTTTTTCCATGTCTTTGAAGAAACTAGAAGGCAAAATACAAAGGTCAACTCTAGGTGTTACTTATAAAATCATACCAAACAAAACTAAATAAAAGAATCCCCATGTTTTCAACTTTACTAGATCAATTTTAAATACTGCCTAAACACGAAAATGTCATCATGCAACTAAAATGTCAAATAAAAAAGTAAGATTATGATATATCCATGGCAAAATATTAATGCCATTAGTGAGCACTGTATTTTTTAAGACTACTTAAAAATATGAGGACTTCTGTCAGATTAAACTGGGAAAAGGCAGAGCACAAAATTTTACTTTAGGAATGTACTAAGAGAAGAGGACTCACAAGACAGCAGTTGTCACTCACAGTTATCTTGGGGTACTGTACTGTGAGTGGTATTTTTTTCATTTGACTTTCCTGAGTGTAAAGAAGTTGTACTTCTTTCTCAAGACTCATGGAGACATTCTAGAGATGTCATCGAGTCCTTCCCCAGCGAGTTGGCTGTCTTCACTCCCCAGCTGGCCACCAGCAGAGCAGACCCATTTATACAGCCTATACTTTCGGGCTCTGGTTTCTAATAAGCACAGCTTCTAATACAGGGCAGAAAATACACTGATCATTTCATAACCCAGGTGAATCAGTTTGCTAAGAAATGACATTTCCCACAGAAGAGGAGAAACAGGAAAAAGAAAATGGCATCGTGGTGACAGATCTGCAATACAGACACGTAAAAATAACAAGACTGTATCACTGGGAATCAGGAGGGAAATGACAGGAACATTTAGAAACTGCAGAGAAGTCACAAAGTTCACAAGGCAGAGGGGGAAAAACGGCTCATGGAGAGGGGAAGGGGCTCCCAAGGTGCAACTGACTGGGTGACAGCCACAGAGACAGCTGTGGACAGGAGTGGTAGAAATCCCCCAGGAAGCTTCAACCCAAGCAGGAAGGACACAGGCGTGACACTCAGGAAGTGAGAGGTGCCCGGCTCAGGGTTGCGCAGAAACAGACTAGTTCCAAAGGGCCTGCCTGCATGAAGCCCTGGAAGCCTCGCCTGCTGCCACCACCCAGTACAGATCCAAGTTCTGACTGCCTTCCCTGTGCACCATGAGTGAGGACCTGCCCTGGCGGGGACATTGCTGCCAGCTGTTAACAGAGGTCTCTGGAGCAGGGGGCACCTTACAAACCCACTGGCCAGAAGAGCCCTAAACTAGCAAAAGCAACCCTGGGCAACATGAGCTAGGCAGGAGGAATCACAATTCCAGACTTCAAGTTATACTACAAAGCTACAGTGATAAAAACAGTGTGGTGTTGAGAAAAAGCAGACTGCATCAGTGGAACAGGACAGAGGACAAAGAAACATCTCCAAGCACATCCTGCCTCATCACTGACAAAAGGGCCAAAAACTTACGCCGCAGGAAAGACATCCTCTTTACAAATGGTGCTGGGATAACTCATTCTCCACATGAAAAGACAGAATCTAGGCCTATACCTCTCACCATGTACTAAACCTAAGTCAAAATGGAACAAAATCTATATATTAAAACAAAATCTATATATTAAACAATATTAGAATAGATATGCAATATTAAACGATCTGAGGAATTTTATACGTAAAACCCTTGAAGATATAAATGTGGGGAAAGACTTTCTGAACAGAACCCTAATTGTATAAAAAATAACAGCAAATTATAAAGCAAAGAAAAAACCCAACAGAATGAAGAGATGACCTGTAAGATGGGAAAAAATTTGTCTGTTATTCTTCAGATAGAGATTATCTAGAATATATAAAGAACTCAACAATATTAGTCCTCTCAAAAAAAAAAAAAAAAGACCTAGTCAAAAAATGGAGAACTGAAATAACAGACATTTCTCAGAAAAATAAATAGAAATTATCAGTAAGTACATGAAAAAATGTTTAGCATCTCTGGCCTTTAGAGAAACACAAAACACTAAGATTCCATCATACTCCAGAAAGAATGGCAACATTAAGAAATTGGGTGACAAAAAAAATCAGGTGACAACAAATGCTGCAGAGGCTATTGTAGGGGATAAGGAACCCTGCTATATTGTTGGCAGAAAGGTAAAACTAGTACAAGTACTATGGAAATTAGCATGAAGGTTCCTCAAAAAATTAAGAATAGAAAATTAAGATATGTACCAACTTGCCACGAGGAATGAAACAATCATGTACTACAAACTAATATTTTAAAAGAGAAAAACAGAAATACCATCAAGTAATAAGGGTTGTTTTGTTTTTGTTTTTTTTAACCAATATATTCTTTCAAGTCTTCAGTTCTTCTCCTAAAGGATAAACATTGAATCTCAGCCATCATTTATCCAGGTTGTAATATAAGACAGTCGTTTAAAAGAAAAACAAAAAGGCTCCTTGATCAATATTAAAACACACAGACACAAAAGTAAAAATGCAATTGGTAGTTCTCAGCCTTATTTTTTAAACTTCAAAAAATAATCCAGAGTTAAACATTCAACTAAATTTTATACATTCTAGCCAGCACTCTTTTTTTCTTTTCTTTTCTTTTTTGAGACAGGGTCTCACGTTGTAGTTTAGGCTGGCTCTGAGCTCACTATATAGCCCAGACAAGCCTCAAACTCACAACAATCCTCCTGCCTCTGCCTCCTGAATGCTGAGATTACAGGTGTGAGTGAGCCACCACGCCCGACACTGTGCTATGTGGCACTGATTACTGGTAGGCATGAGTCACCACGCCTGGCACTGTAGTTACTGGGCATCAAACTCAGGCAGGAGCTGGAACCACTAAGCTAAATCCCCAGCCCAACACTAACTCTTAAAATGGATTTTCTTTCTACTCTGAATGAGTAGTAAGATTATGTACACTTCCAAGGACATGGTATGTTTTGTTCCAATCTCTCCACCCATTTCTGAGTTCCAGATGCACAAGTGCATTAAAAGGGGTATGAGCAGCCAGTTCGGTAGTATGAGCTTTACACTTTAACTCTGTATGAGCTTCAACCTGAGAGAAGTCTGACTTTTCCAGTATCTACATATATGAATGTTAGAGTTTAATGAGAAACCATTTCTCTGTGAGCGATCATTGTCAAAAATCAAGTTTGATTTTTAAAAAATGATCAACTAGATCAAAAGCTGATTGGCCTGAAAAACCCTGTGGCTTCTTCATACTGAAAAGTGAAATCAAGACGGTAGTGGGTGTGTGGATATCTACACATAAAACCCACAATATCAAATAACCTCACTAGCTACTTTTTAAAAATCACTTTAGGGGCCAGGGATTTAGCTCAGTGGTTCTGGCCCCTGCCTTGCAGGAGCAGGAACCCAGTTCAATCCCGGTAACCATATACAATACTTGGCGTGGAGACTCATGCCCACCAGCAATCAGAACCATATACCACAGTGCCGGGCGTGGTGGCTCGCGCCTGTAATCCCAGCACTTGGGAGGCAGAGGCAGGAGGGTTGCTGTGAGTTCAAGACTGAGCTCAGGGCCAGCCTGAACTATAAATCGAGACCCTGTCTCCATAAATAAATAAATAAATAAATAAATAAATAAATAAAATAAAATGAAATCACTTTAGCTTATAAAGCTTACCCTAAATCTAACTTCAGAGGATCTACAGTATCAGGTTTTAAATGTGCAGAATTCTGTTACACCTCCCTTCCTCAACAGAATGACCAGAAAAAACATTTTCATTCAAAATGGTCAAAAGGACACATCCAGGCCCAGAATAAGGCACAACTGCTTGGCTCTCCTAGGAAACTGCTGCTATATAAGTCACATTTTCGCCTCGAATCTTTTAGGAAATTGTATTTCCCCTTCTTAAGTTATATAAGTTGACCACTCAAATAATGAATCATTTGTCTCTCAAGCTACCTCTTGGGAAGTAAAAGCCCTCCAGCCTCTGCAGTTCAGCCTAAATTCCCTCCTGGTGGGCTTTGCCCTAGATCACATACTGGCTACTAAACAAAATTGCTATCTTCTAACGGCCACGCCATCCTCTAAAACATTTCTCTTCATTCTGGATTTTCCCTGGGGAACGTAGGTCAGCTTCCTTCTCGTCCGCGTTATTTCTTACGAGGCCGAGGTAGTTTCGGTTTTGTTTTAAGGGCTCCTGGCCTTCCTGGTTACAGCACAACGCCGCGCGGCGCCTCCGGGGGAAAGGTTGGACCTAGGCCTGCTCTGGGATCGACCGCGGCCCGGAGGCCCGGAGGCCCGGAGGCCCAGTCCCCGGCCCCGCGCGGTCTCGCCCGGAGCGCGCTCCGCACCTGCCGCAGCCGCGCGCCCTCCTTGGCCATGCTCGCGCGGTGGGTGCCGGTCCGGAACGTGCGCAGGCTCAAGCTGTCATCCGCGGCACTGGCGTCCGGGAAGAGCGCGTCGTGCACGGTGTCCCCGCCGCAGGCCTCGGCCGCCGCGCCCAGGTAGCGCTCCAGCCTGGCGCACAGCTCGCGCAGCGCCTCCTCGCCGGGGTCCGCGGCCCGCGCCGGCCACACGTACGCCCACAGCGTGTCCCCCAGGCCGCGCTGCGCCGCCAGCCCAGGCGGCAGCTCCGGGAAGAGACGCTCCAGGCCCGGGTTCAGCGCCGCCAGCTGCCGGTGCGCGCCGCGGAGCCCGGCGGCCGACAGCGTCCGGGCCCAGTCCCGCGCCCCGCCGGCCGCGGAGCGGTCGTGGCAGATCACCGCGAACTGGCGCTCCGCCGCGTTCCAGGCCACCAGGAAGCGCAGCCGGCGCCGCTCGGGCTCGGCGAACAGACCCTCGCGCAGCGGCACCCAGCCGTCCAGGCTGTCGGGCTGCTCATCGTCCATGGCCGCCCTCAGCCCCAGCCCGGGCCTCTCAGGCTACCCGGCGCAGGTCGCCCTCCTCCGACGCCGGCCGGGCCGAGCTTCCGGACTGGCTTTGTGATCGAAGGGAAGGGCCGGTACAACCAATGAGACGTCTCCGAGCCAGCCCGGCTGCGCAAGTTTATAAATCCCAACACTGAGGTCGCAAGTTCGAGTCCAGCCTGGGAAAATGCGTGAACGTCTGTCTAAAAATGTAAAAATAAATGTTAAAGGGCGGGATATATAACTCAGTAGCAGAGCCCCCCCGCGTTGGTCCAATCTCCAGTAGCGAGAATGGAGGCTTCCAACTCGAGCGTCAGGTGTCAGTCAGCAGCCCAGCCAGCGCCTGGCTGCCTCTCTAGGGAGAAAGTTCCCCAGAAAAAGGGGGAGGAGCTAAGCGTCTCTCAGGCCCTAAGAGCCAGCAAGCATTGTCATGTCTCCTTAGTTAGGAGCAGTTTAGCCCCTCCAGGTTGGCCTGGGAGTGTGGGGGGCAGAGGCCAACCTGGTACTCCCTCCCAGAGATACACTTCCTGCTAGAGGCCCAAGCCAATCAAGGGAGATTTTAATATTAGCTAAACCAGGTTTGGCTTTTAGATTTAATACCACGAGCTAGATGTTCATCTACTGAATTTGAGACTGTGATTTGGAGGGGAGGCAGGAGATTCGGGTGTGGCAAAGCAGCTGCGCAATTGTGCGTGACCTGTCAATCAGGGAGATGTGTCAATCACAGAAATGTAGGACACCTGGGCAGTACAGCAAACTCGCCCTGAACCTAACACCACCAATCAGAGAACACGGTCTTCGGTTCTTTTGGCATGAAATCAAGCAGCCTTTTGATAGGACAACCTGGACCTGAAGGCAGAGCCGACTATAAAAGCCAGTAGCTATTAACCCCGAGTAAACTGTGAGTTTTTTTCATTAGCCCTGCTTGTTGTAAAGTGTACTTCTTTTCTTTCTTTAATTTAAACTCACTCTGCAAAACACTTTTTTAGAGCTCTTCTCCCTTTTCTCCTTACTTTTACCTTTAATAAGTGTAAAACCTCCATGTTCTGTGCTCATCTGGTCCAGTTCTTTGATCGGAACAAGATCCTAGAGGGGTACCTTGGGTACCCTACTTGGAGATAGGCTGTGCAGAAGTCATAGGATCTGCTGATTTTCATCCAGGAGGAACAATTCCGACTTTGAGTACACTTCAGAGGAATGGTGGGAGGAAAAGAAGTTGGACTGATCTTGGAGCTGGGCGCACTGCGGCAGCCCCGCCCCGCTCCTCGTGCCTGACCATTAGCCCCCACGGTAAATGAAGACACTCAGAGCACAGCATGTGACTTCTCCTGATGACACTTGAGTGCTGAGAGGAGCGAGACAGCCGTGGCAGGTCTATATTTGGGCCGGCACCCATGGCGGGCCTGGTGCTATTTGTGGCTGGAAGCAGCTGGCGTTACCATCCAGCTTAGGTGTCCCGCTGGCAGAGCCCAGCTGGAGAACAAGCAAGGTGGCCTGTGGGGGGGCACGCAGAGGTCACCAGGGAGGAAGCTTGCTGAGAAGCCGTCTGGTTTTCTAGCAGAATTCCAAATCTTCTGGATTAAGAAGCATCTCCGGACCCTTCCATCCGCAGGCAAGTTTTTGTTTTTGAATCATCATGTTCTTCTAATGCAAACTGTATTATTAGAAACTCTCAGGTTACCGATACTATGTTAATGCAAAATCTTTCCTTAGCTGGGAAGGGAGATCATGGGAAATTCCAGGTCTTTCAATTACACCTAACAGCGTGTTTTCTGTGCCTTCAGGAGCAAGGATGTACTTTCACTGAACATGGGGTAGTGTCAGATACCAATTTCTCACAAAATTAAGGAGGCCCCAGTAATCCCTACTGTGTGTGGAGGGTGTGTTCAGTGCTGGGACTTTTTGATGAAACCCTCTGGACCTAGTCATTGTTAGAATCTGGATGGGGTATTGGGTTGATAAATATTTTTATTTTGATCTATATACTCATGTCTACAGATCACAACATTACTCTTTGAGTCATGTACTGAAAATCAGCTTGTTTTGTACCCAGCCTACTCCTGCCAAAGGTTGCTGGGTCTGGGCTCTGCGAGTCAGGCTGATTGGAATTGTTTTGTTTTTCTATACTGCTAACACCTGAAAGCAAGTTTTCTTTATGTTGCTCAGGAATTAAAAGGGACTACATGATTGAGTGTCTACACTTATTTACAAAATTTCCTCGGTTACAGGTTTCAATAGATTCTCAACAATACCATGACCCATAGGATGTTAAAAGGCATTCTGAAGGAGACTTCTCTAATTAAAACACAGGAATGCTTCTCGAGACTAAGCAAACATCTTTTGGGTTTTTTTAATTGCCTCTTTATGGTGTAGAGGTGAAACAATCTGCCCAGTGTGTTCCCTGTAGATAGTGATCTGTTACATCACTGAGCCTGCCTTTGATACTTTATGAAATGACAACTTATTTGTGGTGTTCCTTTCTTCCAAATTCTCATTCTGTCCTGAAACTGAGAGTCCAGGTGCTGAGGAGCAGCCAGATGAGAAGTGTATGTGTGAACTGCGGGCTGTTTCACAAAAGTCCTGCTTTGGTGCTGGGCACACCAACGAGACTGTGTGTTCAGAGCGTGAATACAAGCAAACGAGGGTGCACGTGTGTCCCGTAGTTGCTGTGGTGGGGTTCCCCTCCTTGTTGGCGTCTTCACCAGAGGTTGCCAGGTGGGTCACTTTCCACCTCTATCTGGAAGGCTTTCCTGCAGTGGTTTGTCGGGAAGACAGAATTCTGGTTCCTTTTTTTTTTTTTTTTGAGACAGGGTCTCTTTTTTTTTTTAAGGTTTTTTGAGACAGAGTCTTGCTTTTGTGGTTCAGGCTGGCCCTGAGCTCAGCCTCAAACTCACATCACAATCCTCCTGCCTCTGCCTCCCGAGTGCTGGGATTACAGGCGTGAGCCACCACGCCCGACACTGTGGTATGTGGTACTGGTTGCTGCTGGGTGTGAGTCTCCAAACCCAGTATTGTTATGTGGTTACCGGGGAATCGAACCCGGGTCCTTGCGCTTGCCAGACAGGCGCCGGAACCACTGAGCTAACTCCCCGGCCCAGGGTCTCATTTTTTATAGTTCAGGCTGGCTCTGAGCTGAGGCTTGAACTCACAGCAGTCCTCCCTTCTGCTTGGTGAGTGTGAGTCTCCACACACAAACAGCATTGTTGTATGTGGTTACTGGGGATTGAACCTGGGCCCTTGCACTTCCAAGGCAGGTGTCAGAACCACTGAGCTAAATCCCCAGCCCCTCTGATTTGCTTTCTCTTGGAAATGTAAGTGTGATTTTCCTGTGGACACATGATTTAAAGCAAACCTGGGCTTGAATCCAAGCTCTTCACCTGACAGGCTATGTGGGCAGCACCCAGCACAGGGCCAGGTGTGGAGTGGGTGTGGAGATCTTTGTAGGATGGGCAAGCCTCTTGCCTTCAGGAGAAGTCAGTTTTGTGGTCCTGGAATCCAGAATGTCAGCCTCAGGCTCAGGAAGCTCCTGCCATGGAGGATCGGGGATCAGAAGTGGTGTTTCTGCTCAGTTATGAGGCTGTTGCGTTTTGGAGCCTTTTCCCATCCTCAACCGCTCTAAGGAGACAGATGTTCCCACAGCTGTTCCTCGGCTTTCATGGGGGACCAGGCAGGAGGATTCTGAACTAGCCCAAATTGGAGATGCCCTTCTAGTAATGCTAACAGTACATAGCAAGCCCAGTATGAGCAGCGGGTAGCATTGCTGAGGATTTGACCTGAGCCCTGTAGTCTACGAAGCATATTACATACTGCCTCACTGAAAAGCCAGTCTCAGGCCAGGGATTTAGCTCAGTGGTTCCAGCACCTGTCTTGCAAGTGCAAGGACCTGGGTTCTATCCTCGGTAACCACGTGCAATACTGGGCATGGAGACTCACACCCAGCAGCAATCAGTATCACATACCACAGTGCCGGGCCTGGTGGCTCATGCCTGTAATCCCAGCACTCGGGAGGCAGAGGCAGGAGGATTGCTGTGATATGAGTTGGAGGCTGAGCTCAGGGACAGCCTGAACTACAAAGCGAGACCCTGTCTCAAAAAAACTAAAAAAAAAAAAAGCCAGTCTTGTGAACCAGACACTGAATGGGAACATCTAGATCCCAAGGACAGTGTGTGTGAGTGTGTGTTTCCCAGAGAGCCAAGACATGGAGGCAGAATCAGCCCCTAAGGGATCACTCGTTAGGTTAGACGATGTGAAAGATGAGCTCCAGCTTCTGTTTTGAGGCCAGAAGGGGCAAGAGTCACAACAGGAATGCTGTGTGCCTCATGGGGATGCCGTGGCCACACAGGGTGGAATGGGGAGGGAGGGAAGGACAGAGGGCACTCAGCAGGAAGAGGGGCGGAGCCAAGGCCCAAGGCCGAATCACAGGGAGGAGAGTGGGAGGGGCCAGAGGGACAGAGGCCATCCACTAGAGAGGCTATGGCTGCTGGAGGACTGAGGGGAAGTGGGTGGCCAGTGTCTAAGGAAGCCCTCTGAAGGCAGGCTACATGGGCCTAGCACTCTAAGCTCTTCCGCCTGGTGGCACAGCACAGGGCTGGGCCATATGCTTGGCAGGGACACTGCAAGAACAGTCACATGGTACCGAGGCAGCAGACAGGGACAGGTATTTCTGAGGAAGACTTTTGCCCACACGTGGCACTCGGTGTGATATTGGAACCACAGAGAGAAGCAGTGTGACCACAGCTCGTGCTATAGGAGGGAGCTGTCTCCTGGGTCCCAGGAGAGAGGGAAGGTGGCATCCCTAAGATGTGCCCCAGCCCAGGTAGGCTGATAATCACCTGTTTACCCACCTAGGGCCTCCTGAAAAAAGGGGCTGTGTCCCCAGATGCATTGTGTCCCCAACATCTACAGCCACCCATTCCCTTGACCTGCACCTCAGCAATCCCGTGGCAGTCAGTGCTAGAGCAGTGAGCGATGCCCACAGCCACAGCCCAGTTTAGAGGGCACCAGCCAGAGTCACAAGGCGCCTCAGTTTCTCCATGTGACCTTTGTGTCCCATCTCACTTCATTTTGCCCCATAGCTCATGGGCCTTAGAACGTAGGAAACTGGAAGGACCAGGCTGGGCTTGCAGTGAGCCCCCAGGAGCAGAGGCCACAGCCAGGAGCCAGGTGGGGAAAGGTGACCTGCACCTAAGCCAGGGAGCTGCTGGCCGACCCCGAGAGACCCACTTGTCCTCAGCAGCATGAGTGTCTTTAGTTGCACTCTTGTGGCTTCCACCACATCCTGAATCA
>PVIR01014322.1:0-40485 GCA_004026965.1 Petromus typicus | reverse complement strand
AAAGTTGTTGAAATTTTCCTGATGACAATTAGGAAAAAATGTTTGAGGTGTAGCCTTTTCTAAGAGTGAAAGCAAAATGATATTTTTACTTTAAGTATTGGTTTAAAATTCTGTAATTTTCCTAAAACTGTATGGCTTCTCTACAATCAGAAGGTTGCTAGTTTGTGTGCTTTAGGGAAGTGATTATTGATTTAATTTTAAATAGAGGAACATAAATTTGAAGTAGTAGTTTCTGCCTGAAGAACAATGCACATAGGAAAGGAGGCCCCTTTACATGATCCTATAAGCATCATCCTTTTGAGGACAGATTTCTTCCCAATTCTTTACTCAAACCAAATTCTTGGTTGCTGATCTGTACCTTGGACAACTGGAAGATTCCACACTTTCCAGAGACAGCATGATACTATCATCTGTTTCTTCTTTTACCCCGCTTTTCCTATTCACTAAGTTTCTTTCTGAAAGGCCTTACTCTCAGTTATCTCATAATTCTCCTCAGGGAGTTGGTTGATAAAGAATTAAGGCAGTGGTGTGCTGGCACCAAACTATGCCAATTTATGAGAGGTAATTGCTAAATACTTTGGAATTTTGCAAGTAGACCATGCTTTGCAGCTTGAATCAGCCATGGAAGGAAATGTCTACACCGTGGAAATCAGCAAGCACTGTTGAGCCCCCTCCCTTGTCCATGTGAGAGCTGGTTCTTGGGACACTGCTCAGTGTTATTCCTTCAAGGGACTTGTGTCTTCATTAGGTTCTCCTGACAACCTTAATGCCTCGAAATGAGTCTATGACTGCAATTTCTCTAACAAGAATAGTGACAAGAAAGAATTATAGGAAGCTTATCAGAGTTACCATTAACCTGTGTACCAAAACTTAAATTCACTAGGAGGGTCTGTTAAATTATCTGGTAATTTCCACAATTGGCCTTAAACATCTTACTGAATTTTTTTGTCCTGTTTCTTTTGATGGTACTGGTGATTGAACCCAAGAAGAGCTAAGCTATATCTCCACTCATTGTCCTCGTCTTATTTATTTTGTCTTGCTAAGTAGCCCAGGCTGGCTTAACACTCCCGATCTTTTTGCTTCAGACCCTTGAGTAGCTGGGATTATAGATGTGTGCCACCATTCCTGGACCTACTGAGATCCTAAAATAATTAAAGCTGCTGGACTGGTGGCTGAAGGAGGCTGAGCTTAGTCACTTCGGCACATGAAACTTCATTTATCCGTGGTCCTAGACTATTTCCCTTAAAAGGGAATAATTAATAGTGTTTAATGAAGATTAATTAGTTATCTTTATCACATATTTCTTTCTATGCTTCTCTACTTCCTCTTTCCAAATACAGATAACACACCCACTCTGTATCTCAATCATGCAGTATCTCAATCATGAGGAAATGTTAGGTATAGTCCTACAAGGTGTTAAAAAAACATTTAATCCATTTTTTGAGGATATGGATGAGGAAGTACTATTCCAAAGTCTCAGAGATTCTCCCAGTAACACACGGAGGGTCTTCTATTATTAGAAAAGGACTTTCATTTTAACTTTTTGCTCCCCAAAAGCAGTCACCAAGCACCTTTTAGAAAAGATGATTTGATCTGATGTCACAGAAAACTGGAGTAGTTTTACTAGCATTCTTGGGAGGAACACAAACAAAACAATGTATGAAGGGTATATGAAATATAGCTAGAATTTTGGCTTTTAAGTAACACATGCTTCTGAAATATGGAGTCTAAAGTGATAAACATGGTTTCTTAAACCTGGGTTCTACAAACTACGGTTATAGTAATGCTTTAAATTTGTTATTATAGTTGCTTAGCATAGTTATTTCCATGTTCTTATCAAATTAATGAACACATTTTGTATGCAGAGCTCAATAAAGTACATGCTCACAAACTGTACTCGTTTTTTTTTTAATGCACTGATGCATTCATTTAAAAAATTAATCAAGTGGCTTCAGAGCCAGCACTTTCAGGAGGCTGAAATGTAGCAAAGAGAAAAAGGCAGTGGGAAAGCATGGGACCCACTGTTTACCTACTACGCAGAGGGATCAAGAAAATACGAAGGTCCATTCGCAATAGATGACTTGGCTGGTCGTTTGCTTGGCGCAACTACGGCCCAAAGAGAAGCACGCAAGACAGGAGGGTATACCCCCAAGGCAGGGGGCCCTGGGGCTGACTCAAAAGGCTAGAGCGCAAAGATGGACAATGAGTTTACTTGGCCACTAGATGGCGATCATGTTACTCCACCAGTGACGGAGAAAGCTGCTCGCAACCAGAGGTAAGGAGAGCATTAAAAGTCTATTCTCTTTCTTTGTCTATGAAAGGTCTAAATTCCAAAAACCAAGAGTTTGTTCTTATCTTGAATGATTACTGTTTAGATTTGATTGTGCAATATCCTTATAAATAATGACATGAACTTCCCTAAGAAAAAGCAATTTACTTCTCATTGTTTATCAAGAAATTTGACAAAAAATTCAAACAGTGATAGATGATTCAGACGATTGATCCTGTCCATTTAGACATAAAGATGTATATTGACATGTATATCTCAGTTTGAAAAAATATAAAGTAGGGAAATTTTATATACAGAGGGAAAGATTCAGCTAACATCTATTCAAGTTTTCCACATGCGATAATTACTTAATTCCAAGTTATATAGCTTCAGTACTAAATTTGTCTTACCTCTGATATTGGAATTTTGAAGTGGAGACATAAGGTTATATATTTCCTAGAAAATGTTTGATTTGAGAAAGTTCATATATTGCATTATATAATGAAACTGTTGGTTGTTCATGTGATGTTAGATACTGTAATCCTCTTCATTTATAACTTAATAACTATATATTTTCATTCAATAAACTTACCTTTGAGTGTATAATGCTTTGAGGTAGTTTAAATGAAGAATTACATTTGTTATAAAACAGATTCAATTACTAATGTAATTTACTGTATATATAAAAATATTAATTATCTATTATGTATCAATCATATTCCAGATTCTTGGAAACAGAGATTCACAATATAGTCAGAGAAACCCCAGGGGGGAAAGCTATATGTTAAAACATAGAGATTAATTTTATAGCAGTCAAAAAACACTATCAAAAATCATTACTAAACTTTTTCTTAAAGTTTTTTTGAAATAAAAAATAAAGTCCTCAATTTAGATAATCAACTTTTTCCCCCCTCCCTGTTCCTCTTCTTGTTTGAACATTTTCTTCTCATAAATCTTGACCATAGGAAAATATTACCTTTGATCTCTATAACATATCAGAAATTAAAACAAAATCTATGAAATGTAAATGATGCAGTGGTATTTATTATTACGTGCCAATGACTGTAGTGAAGCTGAAAGCTTAATTCAGAGAAGCAAATCACTGTTTAGCACAATAAAAGAAACAGAATCATAAGTGATTTTCTAAATATTATCTATCTATGTATATATTCTTCCTCATGCATCCTCTCAATTATTTTCGAACACTGACTCATCATTTCTGGAGCTGCTGGGTTTTCCTTTAGGTTTGGTGGTTTTGTCTCACAGTTCTCTCCAAGGCAGGACTGCATCTACCCACTGTGACTGCTAACTTTATATTATCTAGAAAAAACGCAGCTGGTAAAAAGTTGCGTGTTTGCCAGCTTGGATGCATGTTTGCTAACCTCTAGCCCAGCGACTTGCGGCTCCTCAGAGCTGGCTGGCTGTGGGCTCTTTGAAGCAGACGCGCTGACAGCATGGTGGTAAAAGTGACAGTAGATGAAACAAAGCTGGTGCTGGACACTAGCAAATGCTAGATGTTAAGAAATAAAGCCCAACAGGTGCATTTGCATGTTGTTTCCAGTAGCCTGTATGCTTATCCACTAGTACAAAAAAGGCACAATGTAAATTTTCACTACTTCATGGGTATTTTGTTACTGTTTTAGCTATTTAAGCACCTGTATTTGGGTCACTGAGATAGAAGTTTTCCCAAGTGAGCATTTCTATCTGAGTGTGAACCGCAGGAGATAAGGTCAGTACATGTGGTACCTGCATGTATCTGTCGCCATCCTGCCCGATCATGTTCCTCCATTCCACGAGTGACCGCTGCAGACGTTCAAGTCCAGTCTCCCAAAGCCTGATGTGACCGCCCATGTCAACAGTAATAACACCACTTTTGTCCCACTCAGTCAGCAGTGCGTCTGTGTCCGAAATAGTTGACAGCCACGTGGTATAGGGCGAGAGAGATTCTGATCTGAAAAAGGATTCCAAAGTGAAGACCAGAAACTATAAAAATATAGCAGGAAGATGATATTTTACCTTTGAAATATTCTTTCCAACTTAAAAATTATGTTCAAAGCATTATTTATCCTTTCGTATATGCAGTTTACCTGCCCCCCCCCCCGGTGCAGGGAGGGTACAAGGACATGTGTTGTGAGCAAAAGAATTTATTGAGTTTATAAACAACGTATGATAATACTGAATATAAAATACAAGGAACACTTGAAGGAAGATACTGTATAATTAATCACAATATGTTATGTGTTATAATTCAGGTAATGAAGTTACTTAAAAATTATTCAGGTCCCTTAACTGACATAAAAGAATTTGTTACAGACTAAATGTTTATGTTTCCTGAGATTCACATGCTGAAGGCGTAGACCTCAACGTGAGGCATCAGTAACCACTCAAAGGGACAGTGAGGAGGCAGCCATGGGAAAGAATCCCCTCATCAGGAAGCGAGCTGGTCAGCACCTTGACCAAGGTTTTCACAACTTCCAGGCGGTGAAAAAGAAATGCCACGTAAGCCCCAAGTCCGTGGTGTTCTGTTACAGCAGCCTGAAGGGGTAGAGCTCGTAACAGTAAGTACGGGAAGGGGCATGGTACTAACACTTCCATCTGTAAGGAACAGAAATACACAGTATTATATTGGCTATTTATATCTTCCTAGTTTTATGGGCACCAGATGACACTGACAGAAAGAAACTAGCTCTATGCCAACCAACGCCTTCCACACTGCACGGGGGGTGGGGCACTCCTCAGAGGTCTCGTGCCACGGCTGAAAGCAATCTCTTTCCCTGCATTTCAAATACATTTGCATATGATTTTTATCTTTTCTGACTGTCAAAATGATATGAATCTGTAACAAGGAGCATATATATTTCCTATATAGTTCATGCTTATTTTACTACATATTATAACCACATTTATGGTAATTTCTAGGAAGGCAAATTTCTAAAGAGTTGCATGCATACTTCTCAGGTGTCTTTATGATGATGGGGACAGGAGAAAGAAACCATGTATCGCAGAAGTACTTCACAGGACTCTTAGAAGGACTCAAGAAGGTAATGCTTGATATAAAATGATTTATTTTGTAGTATTCTATCAAAAAATTGTTTAGGAAAAATATTAGTAGTTACGGATTGTGAAGTAAAGAACTATTCAAGAATGATGAAACTGGGCTGAGGATTTAGCTCAAGCAGCACCACACCTGCCTTGGAAACCCTCAATCCCTGGTACCGCAAAAAAACAACAAAAACAAAAAAACCCCCAAAAAACCAAGAATGACGAAATTTATCTATGTGAAATTATGTGGCAAGAATGCTTGAATTATAGAATACTATTGAGCACTGTATCTAACTTTGCCTCTTAAAATCTACTACAAAATTTAAAATTTAAAGGAGTGATTTCTTCAACTAAAAAATGAAAGTACTAAAGAAATCACATATTATTATAGTGCATCAGGTCTAGAATCTCTTCTTCATTTTCTATTTATTTATTTGTTTGTGTATTTGTTTGTTTTGGTACCAGGGACCGAACTCAGGACCTTATGTTTTCAAGGCAGGTAATGGAACCACTGAGCTAAATCCTGGCCTTTCATTTTCTTTTTAAATGCAAGTTTCCCATACTCATAAAGTTTTAAGTAAACACAAAAAATTATAATAAAGCTTAGATTTATATACAGTCACATAAGAGAGCTAGGCAGTATTGTGTTAAAAATGAAAATACATAGGAGCAAAAATATGAAGAAAAAAATATGCAAGGAGAAAAGTGACACATTCCTTTGCCCCCTGGTTGTATTAGTCTTACTTCTGTATTTTCTATTAACTAAAATTAGCCATCAGATGGAAAATTCCTGATATCTAGCACAACGTTAAATTTAAGCAACTACCAAAACAAAAGAAATCCAGTGGATTACTTCATTGAAGATCAAGATATGCTGACACTGTGGAAACTCTAAATTAAGAGGTACTGTAAGTATGGATTATATACTGGATTTCAAAGACTTAGAAGAAAAATGGAAGGTAAAATGTTTCATTAAAATTTTTGTATTTTTACTTGCTTCAGCAGTACAAATTTTTATAGTGAATACATGTCAAAGTAAAAATTATGATATTTTAGATACATTGGGCTAAATAAAATACATTAAAGTTAAGTACCCCTATTTCTCTCCCTCCCTTCCTTCCACCCTTTCTCCCTTCCTCCTTTTCTTCATCTTTTCCTTCCTGTCTTTTTTGTGGTGGGAATCGAACCTGGGGACCCTGCATTGAACTCCATCCTGTCCTTCCTCCGTTTTATTTTGAGATGAGGTCTTGCTAAGTCCCTAAGCTGCCTAGGCTATGCTCAGACTGCAAGCTGTGCTGGGATCTCTTTATGTTTTTAATGTGGCTACAATCAGTATAAAACTGTACTCATGACTCAAGTTACACTTCCAGAGGCAAGTGCTGCTCCAATGTGTGGATTATAGTGCTCAGCTGGGGCCTGGCTGCACATGTAGCTCCTCTTGCACGAGTTCTTATGGCAGGTAGAATGTGTAGCTCATACAGAAAATTTCAAAACAGAAATAAGCTCTGAGATAAAAAAAACTCTTGGGGGAGAAATTAAGATAAGTACTGGAAAAAATAACCCATGCTTCAAAATACTTTAAAAATGTTCACATGTGCACCCATGTTTATAGCAGCCCAATTTGTGATTGCTACATCTTGGAAACAACCCAAGTGTCCATCAACTGGAGACTGGATAAAAAAGCTGTGGTTCTTCTACAGAATGGAGTATTAGTCTGCCATAAAAATGATTAACTTTGAATCATTTCTACTTAAATGGACATACCTTGAGGCTATCCTCATAAGTGAAACAAATAGGGCACAGATAGGTACATATCGCATCTTTTCTCTGGTATGAGAAAATAAAGATGTAAATGAGTCCTAGAATTGTATGTTATATATTGTGAAATAGAAAATGCTCAATGTAAAATAGGGGGAAGGGGGAAAAATGATGAGATTGTAATAAAAAAGGAAACAAATTTTATGTATATGGGGGGGTGGCAGGGTGGGTAGGGCTATGAGGAAAAATGAGAATTAAGTTGTGTCTTATACTGGTACAAATCCCCATTACGGAGTGCAATCATGATGCATATATGTAATGTACCAATAAAGATTAAAAAATTTTTTTAAAATGTACATACATCTTAACATACAACTGAGATGGAGTAAGGTACTGCCTTACGTGACTAAAAGCTATTTTCCACTAACCTGCACGTAAACATGTTGCAAGATGTTGTGAAGTTGTACATATATATATAAGAAAGTCAATTTCTGAATAATGGCTTCGGTTTTGCAGAGTTTCTGAATCTAATTAAAGGGTCCTAAGAAATGTAACTGTTTATTACTGAGTTACTTTATACTGTCATGTTGAGCTTTTTTCTTTTAGGTTAGAAAAGGAAGGAAGGTTGGTGACGTTCTGAGAGACTGACAGCCACGGCTGTCCCTGCCCCTGGCCTTCCTCTGACACAGAAGCTCCTGGACCCTCTGATTAGGCTGCAGGCAAAGCCACTCACTGTTTTCTGGAGGGCTCAGTCACAGCCAGACAGTATAGGTCAGGCGGGGGACGAACATGATCTTAATCCAGATGCTAAGAAGAGTGTGAAGATGAGAGAAAGGAGGGTTTGGCCTGGGGACAAGTCAGGATAAAGAGGACACTGGAAACATTGGCTCAGTGGAGGAGACAAGGCTTGGGGATGCTCGGGAGGGCCAGGCTGCAGGTGGGAACATCTGTCTTTGTGTTTCTCAAAGACAGGGACAAGCTTGATGTTTCTGCTTCTGTACCCCAAGTCTCGCTGGTCTAGAGGCTTCACTTCCACCTCTGGACAACAATAAAGGACGTACCCGGTGGTGAATTCCTGTCTAAACCTCTGGGAATCCTTTGCCTCCTATACAGCCTTCATGACTGCAGATGTACAGCAGCATATTTAGAGCTATATTAAACAAATGCTATTTAAATTCCTTTGACATTTTGAATACAAACTTCAGAAAACCAATATATAAAGTTAATAAATAATAAAATTCCTGTAATACTAACAATGCTATTTTTGGTACAGAAAAATAGCATTAGAATAGATCAAACAAAAAAGAATGAAAGCTAAGAGACTGGAAACATACCTATCCCCAGACCATAGCACTTATAGTTTATTCGAAATATTTGAATATTTTTCCAAAATGAAAATAAAAATGTCAGTTAAGCATGCAGAATAGCAAGATATAAACCAAGTGTAACCAGGGAAAGAAGAGCTTGCTATTTAAGGAGGCAAAAACCACACATTTATTCAGAGAACTCCGTAAGAACTTTTTATTTATTTATTTATTTATTTTTGGTGCTGGAAGTTGAACTCAGGGAGCACTAAGACCCACCCCACTCCTTTAACTTTTTTATAAAATTTAAATTTTGGGACAGGGTTTTGCTAAATTGCCAGTCTCAAACTTGTAATCCTCTTGCTTCAACCTCCTGAGCAGCTGGAATCACACGTATGTACCAGTGTGCCTGGCTAAGAACTCATTTTTTTCTAATGACATACTAAGCTATGGACAAAAGTGAAATGAATTACCTGGGAACAGGGATGTATCGGAGTTGCTTTGATTGAAGATCTGTGACTTCTATATAACCAGCTGTCTGTGGAGGGTTAACATCTGCAAATAAGTCACAACAGGCACCAAATATTAAAGGACTGGTTAGAACCAAAGCAGGAGCCCAAGAACACTTGAGCACCCTAAAAAAATAGAAGTCGCCAGCAAACTAGGGCAGAACTCTAAGATCTACTTGACAAGGCACTGAGTAGGCCCCAGGGAGCTGAAGGCTCAGGAGGAAGAGAAGGTGATGTGCTGAGAAAGGAGAGGCAAGAAAAGAGGCTTGCTCTGTAATCTGAGCATCTTTTATCCTGGCGGTCCCCAGACGGCCATTTGTATGAAAGGAACATATTTGGTGTAAAACTGCACACCATCTGCATTGTGCCACTTGGGATATAAGGCCGGTCGTGCTCCAAGTTCTTCAGTGTATATAATTTTTGACAATGCTTGCTGTGAAAACCTTGCTGAAGTAGGTTGAATTATTTATAGACAAGGCTCTTTGCCAATAACAGCCAGTTACGGAAGCTTCTGCCTAAATCACCAGCTTAAACACTCTGACTTACCCTGCAAAGCCACTTTTTATAACTAACAGTATTATAACTATTGCCACCAGTTCATATGAAAGTAACAGAAGCAGGCTTGTTTTAAAGTATTTTTTCTACATCTTTGTTTTCTTTTACTATCAAAATTAATTTCATAGCAAAGAAGGTAAGAAAATACAATAATAGTTTGGCCTTTGACTTCAAGAAGCAGAAAGCAGGAATGTTGTTCTTGTTATTGAAAAGTATATTCACATATCAGAAAAGGGAGTTTGTGGTTACCGAAGATATAGAGAGAATAGTGGGAGTGGTGCTAGCAGGTAGTAAACGTAGACATTTTAAAGACAATCAAAATTTGGGCCAAGCACATAGTTCAGTGGTTTCGCATCTGCCTGGCAAGTGCAAGGTCCTGAGTTCAATCTCTGTACTGTGAAATCAATCAGTAAGAATTATCCAAATTAATGCTTGCTCATGTGAAAATAACCCAGAAGCCTTATGGACATCCTAGTACAGAATATTCAGTTGAATTAATAGAATGAAAACTGTGTCTGACTTTTTCTCCAAACAGCCAAGTCCTCGTCCCACTACTTTTAACTGTAGACAGAACAGAAGTGCCGTCATTTCCATTATATTTATGATCCAGGTAGATTTCAAAGATAGGAAAAAGCTGCATTTGGAGATCAGTTCACTGACCATAAAATAGAAGTCATTTAATGCTACAGTATCACTCTGCTCCTGAGAACAGTGGGGACAGATTATATACACAATGCCAGTGTAGGAGTAGCATGCAAATTGTCAGGCAAAGCAACTGAAAAAAATCTGCAAAGGGAAGACCAAATTATATTAAAATGTCACCCTTTTTATAAACACCACTTGGTGGTCACTTGTACGTTTGAGGCACTCCTGCCTGTACTCACAGATTAACAATGACATATGCCTTTGAAAAGGCTTTTATCTAAGGAATTCATATGATGGTGGTTTCCGGGAATGTGTTTCTGCTGCTGGAAAGGTGGCATTGGCAATTCCACCCTTAATCAGAGGTGTATGGACTCAGCATATCTACCCAGGCAGATAGCAGAACAGTCACAGCATCACTGTGCGCCCTGGAGAAAACTGGAGAGACCTACTGCGCCCTTGTCAGAGAATAAATGACCCAATGATGGGACCTAGAGTGGTAAGAGTAAGAGCGAAGCAGCCAGCATGGCGGGGGGTGGGGGGACCAGCTCCCTCCGGGACCGAACTCTGCTCAAGCTCCTCTGCATCCTCTCTACAAGGCTCTGACTGTCTGGCTTCTGTGCCTCTTGCACTGTTTTATAAAAAAAAAAAATAGCTGAAAATGGGTCATAAATCTAAAATGTAAAACCTAAACCTATAAAACTTCAAGAAGAAAACAGGACACTGGCCCTTCATCAAAATAGGAGATGTTTTAATAATATATATTAAAACAAGGCTTCTTTCTGGAATATACAAAAAGCAGTCAAAATTCATAAATGAGAAAAACGCAACTAAAATGGGCAAAGTTCTAAAGAGGTACCTCAAGAATAAGATCTATGTGAAACAACACATGAAACAATGCTTGACATCATAAGAGCCACAAAATCAATGCGATGGCACTAACATGATAGTACTCCACAAAGGTGACAACTGATAACACCAAGTAATGGCAGTGATGCAGCACAAAGGCAAATCTCCTTCCCTGCTGACAGGAAATGCAGAAATGTGAAATGGCATGGCTGCTTCACAAAGTAGTTTGGCAATTTTATTACATGATGCACAAATGTCATTCTAACTGTCTGTGTAAGTAAAGCAAAAAATTAGGTTCACTTAAAAAATTACAGGAATGTTTATAGTGACCTATTCATCCCTGCCCCAAATTGGAAGAAATCCAAATATATATCTCTTTGTGAAGGCCTGGGCAGATTTCGGTACTTCCATACAACACCAGTACATCTATGCAACAGACTGTCACTTGGCAATAAAAAGGAACAAATAGTGTCTATGACATAAATGACTCTCAAATATATTAAGTAAAAGAAGCAAGACTAAAAAGGCTACAACCTCCATATGGTATGATCCTATTAGTATAATATTCTGGTAAAAGCAAATCTGTACCAGCTGCAGGTTTATGGTAAATGGAGGGCTTGATCACAAGTGACATGGAGCAACTGTGATGAGTATACAGCTGTTTTTATTTGTCAAACTCAGAGAACTATACAATAGAAAGGGTGAATTTTAAAGTGTATAAAAGACTTTAATAAGAACAAGTGAATACTGAAACGTATTACTCTGACGTATGGAGAACATGCCGCAAAGGGGAGGAGTGGAAGAACTAACAGCGACAGGAAGCTACAGCCATACTGCGGTCATGGTGCTTCGGATGAGATGCTGGCAAGAGAACTTAGTATAACAAGGTTCATTAGCAAAGTTCTGTCGGAGAACACGGTGAGTGAGTCTGGACGAGAAACGGAGGATAAGGGAGACGAGGCGCCAAGGTGATCCAATGTCTGGGTAGATTAGGGTGTACTAAGCTCCAGGAGAGATGTCCATGTAGACTCCTGGAAGGCTCTGCCAAGCTTCACTACCTTTCCCTGCAACAATTCCTTCATTCATTTAGCTCCTAGTATCTCTCAGGAGTCACTTTATCATAAGCCCGGCTCGCGAGCTTCTCATTACACTGATGCATCACTTTGTGAATATTCCCATATGACACTTATTATAGTGTATTGCAAATGTCAATTTATTCATTTGCTTCTTGTACCATAAAAGACATTTTAGGAAGTGGTGATTGTTAGGGCTGGGGTCTGGATGTCCCCCAAAGCCTCATTCTGTCAGAGGCAGCAGAATCTGGAATGTGTGATGCTGGGATTAAGGGTGTGTGATTATTAAAACACTGAGTGTGAGTGACAGATTCAGCACCGCCCTGATCCCTGTAGTCTGCGTGGAACGAGGAGGTAGAAAGATGTGCTGAAGCCTCTCTGTTGCCTTTTCTACCTTGTACGCACCCTGCTGTTTCTCCTCTGTAGGCCCGTCGGTCCCCCTGTGTTGGAGCCGACTGACTAGGGACTGAACCCTATGTGAACTTAAGACAAATAAGCCCCCCCCCCAACTCTGGCACTTTGTCTCAGCAATGAGAGAAAAGTAACTAACACGGTGATTCATTTTCCATGAGTTTCAGTTTGGAAGGAACTAATTCTAAATATTATTGTGTAACCAGGAGCTTTCAAAGTCAGTAATAGATTATTATGAAAATATACTTAACATTACATTTGTAAGGACCATGCTAATAGAAAGAACATAAAGGTAGATAAAATATTATCACCACTGTGATACAAATCAAGTCAGTGACTCAATGTTCAAAGTTTTCAACTATCCATTACAGAGAATCCAGTGTGATTCAATAGGAAAGCATTAAACCTGAGACTGGAAGACCTTGGTACCAACTTGGGCTCTCTGGCCACTGGTGGGTGATCCTGAGCCAGTATTTTATCTTACTGTGTCAGAATTTCCTCATGTATAGATCAAAAACAAGCTAGCGACAGGATGGGATCTGAGGATTAAGTAGATGTACACAAGAGGCAATCAGCACTACACTTGGATATGTTGTACAGTCATAAACATAACCAGGAGACATGGCAAGTCCACGATCTGAGTCTTGGGAGTCTCTTCACCTCATACACAGCCACTGTTACAGTGTGATGTAGGCAGCGCCGCTGAAGACGAGCTTGAGCAGCCGTGCCAACCAGCACACAGCTGTGAGTGTGAGTGCGAGTGCACGCTCTCCACACACAGCTCCTCTTCTCGGCTACTTCTAACTTCTCCGGATGATTCACATTTCAAACTGTGAAATGACAGTGACACACTAAATATTCCCTACCAAAGCTATCTATAAATAAGAAATGTCAATGATGAGCTAAATACCCTCTACCTTTAATCGACTTGGTAAATTCTTACCTTTTGGGTAGATGTCTTTTAAAGGAACTTCTCCTGGGGGCAAAATCCTGACAACCTGATTTGTATCCAAAAGAGTCACACAGTTGCTCTGTCTTGGAGTTCCATCTTTCTTTTTCCCTCCATAGAATGATGTATTGGTGACAGTTGGCTTATGCAAAGATGTTGGCCTTTTCCAAGAGTAAACTTCACTGGGTGACTGAGAGAGAAAGGGCAGTGAAGGAAGAGGGGAGAGAGATGAAAGTGCTAAAGTACTATACAGCATGTTCACCACAACTTTTATGATGCAACGCTTTAAGCTGACACCAGTAGTAAATTTTATGTCTCAGCTATGAGAAAATTAAATTATTCTTTAACTTTTTGGTGTGGGTAATGGTTGATCTGTCAAAAACTAATTTCCAGTCAAATGTGAAATTTTCAAGTTAAATGTTTTATATTGACATAAATTACAACTAAAAGGAGGGAATATAGCAGTTAGTTTAAAAATAATGCAGCGAACACACTTATATCTACTCTTTAGCATAAAGAATAGACTAGACCTGGTAATTCTGAAGCCCTTTGAGTATCACTTCTTATGCACATGTCTCTGTCTTCCCTACATCTAATTCTTCTGGAATTTAGTAGGTTTTTTCTTTTGTTTTACTTCAAAATTTTATCATGTATATTTATCCTTCCCAGGATCATAAACTATATTTTCCTATATTTCTTCTAAAATTTTTCATATTCCTCTAAGTTTTTCATATTTAAGTCCTTGGCCCATAACGAATTAGGTTTGTAAATGGCATGAGGCAGGGCCCTTGTTTACCCTTTTCTAATGTGGACAGCTCTTTGTCAGATACCACTGACCTTTGCTCACTGATCTGAAATGCTGTGCTATCTCCCAGCCCTGTTTGTTTTTTATTTTGAGACAGTCTGCCTAGGCTGCCAAAACAGAGTCCAAACTTGTGATATTCCTGCCTCAGCCTCCCAAGGGCTAGAGTTACAGGTATGTCCTACCACACCTGTCTTTTCATTCTTTTAATAATGTCTTTTATAGAGCTGGAGTTTTATATTTTGATGGAATACAACTAACTGATGGATTTTCTCCTTTTGTATCGTGTCTCAGACAATCAGTACAACGTTTACTAGATGTGGTGATAGTACAGATCTTAATTTTACTTTCAATAATTAAGTGAATTTAATGTTCACCATTGAGGATGATATTTTAATAAGTGTTTATAGCTTCTGTATTTGGTATAAGCCAAGAAGTTTATACATAAGTTTATAATTTGTTGTTTCTGATAACTATTAAAAGGTAAATGTGACATATCCCTTTGTTGATAGTTGTATGAGAATCCCAAGAAATGCACATAAAAGCAGAAAGGTAGCTGTGGTACAGAAGAAATGATATAAATTAGACAGAAACACCTGAGCTCAAGCCCCAGGTCCCTCACTTATAATCTTCATGGCCCTGTAAATGTATAATATCCTTCTATTTTTTCACCTAGAAAATTTGTAGGATTGTCATAAAAATTACTATATATGAAAGAGCTTAGAACAATACAGTGCTTTATTGTTGCTCTGAGTCCTAAAAATCTGATTGTTATCATAAAACACTGAATGGTTACCTGACACTGATCTTCCACTTAACAAATATTCGCTGGACACCTTCCATGGGTGGGGCATAGTAGGTCTCAAGGGTACAGCTTTTACTTTAACAAGGTCACTGATCTTAAGAGCTATAAAATTCTTTTTTCTTTCTTTTTTTTTTGTACCAGGGATCGAACTCCAGACCTGAGGCTTGAGACGCAGGCATTGGAATTGCTAAACTAAATCCCCAGCTATATAAAGAATTTCTACAGAGCTAATACAAGCAGTGCCTTATACTCAGCTTTTACTTTCTTGCCTTTGTTACAGTAACATTATATTTCCATAGTAATTTCTTCCTCAGACTAAGTAATAAGATGGATTGTTTAGACAGGTCCACCATCACAAACAGCTGCATTATTTCTTCAGTCATCGTAGCAAACACTGAGAGAACATATTAAATGCATCTTTTGCATCCAGCTAATGCTATTATAGACACTGTATTTCAACAACATGTCTCTAGTTATATAATACGCTAGCAAATGCTTTTCTACTTGATAATTAGAAAGCATATGGCAAAGTCCTAAGCCACACTTTATCCACTGGGTTTTGGATTTCTAATATTTTGTAGCCTGAAGTACCCAACCTTCATTAATTATATTAAATTTTTGTGGAATATGAGATTGGTGTATTATCAAACAAAGCCCAGTATTTTTATCTTTCAATGATTCTATCATCCCACTTAAGAGCTACAGAGGAAATTATTAAAAATAAATGTTTAATACACCACATGGAGCTATGTCAAAGGTTATCAGATGACAACTTGTACTGAAATAACCTTTACATTTCATTTTCCCACATTTCCATCAGGAGAGGATGGTGCCAAGTGTCACCTGAAGTCAAAGCCTCCCCTTTATAGGTAACAGCAGAGAAGAGCAGAAGGGCCTATACATAAGAAAAGGAAGCTGAGACCCTGGCCCATTACGGTATTACTTGAATGCTGCAAAGATAAGATAAATCAGAGTGTGACTAAATGGTAAGTGAATTGGTGCTCATGAGTGTTAAAACTCTGATTGCACAGCAATGATACTCCAATACAATGGAGTAAAAAATTCTACAAGATGTGCTACTTCATTGGTCTCACCTTGTTCTTCTTGACAAAGTATAGATAACATGATAGAAAATCACTTTCAGCAGGTTAGGTACTAACATGTCATGTAAACTCCCATATATGAATAATACTTCTCTTTATTAAATTACATCTTTTCAATATACCTTAAAAATAATAAAGCTATATATTTTTGTGACCGATTTCAAATGTGAATTTAATCTGAAATATATATATTATATATACACACATATAAGATATATACACATATAACATTTATATAAATCTGAAAGTTAAAATATTATTAGATTATTCCTGAAACAGGCTGACGGATTACAGGTCGTAATGGAGGTTTAAAAGTATTTGTTCAATACTATAAAAAGTTGATACTTACCATGAGATCTGGAAAACCAACAACTATGGTAGCATAACTATTCTCATCTGAGAGAACTCGGTTGGGAGATGCGATCTTTTGTCCCACAGCTGAGCTCAGATTTTCAGATGATAACTGATCACTTGAAATTTTATGAGGGACGCTTAATTCTCTCTCTGAAAAGTATAAGACAAACATTAGACATGGTGTGCTCCCAATGTGCTCTAAGAATTAATTTTTTTTTGCAAGATTGCATTCTCAACGAATTTAATAAGAAAAGAATAAGATAAAAGCAGAAAACATTTAAAATTATACTAATGAGCTTTTGTTTAAGAAAATTCTGTTTTTACAATCAAAGCATCTTCCCTCAATTTTTTATTATCAATAAATATTATCATTAGTAGATCTGTGCAGAAAAAATATGAAACTTATCCAACCAATGATGGCAATGGTATGTTTGATTTATTTTTTATAAATTACTATTCAGGGCAGGGGAGTAAGCTCTGTGGTTCAGGCGCCTGTCTTGCAAGCGTAAGGACCAGAGTTCGATCCCCGGTAACCACATACCACACTGGGTGTGGAGACTCACGCCCAGCAGCAACCAGTACCACATACCACAGTGCTGGGCGTGGTGGCTCATGCCTGTAATCCCAGCACTCGGGAGGCAGAGGCAGGAGGATTGCTGTGATGTGAGTTTGAGGCTGAGCTCAGGGCCAGCCTGAACCACAAAGCAAGACCCTGTCTCGAAAAACCTTAAAAAAAAATTACTATTTATCTCCCCAAATTGAATGAATTAAGTAGTCCTTCTGACAGTCTATAAAAGGACAAATATATTCTAAATTGCTGTTGAAACTTAAATGTAAATACAGATTATAATTTTTCTGTTAAAAATTTCATCAAGTTTAAGAGTGAGATTGCTGATGGTCATTTGAAAGGTTGTAGGTTCTCATCTCCTATTTTTAGTGTAGTGACTAGGGTTTTCTTTGGTATGAACACTGCACAGCCTGGAATTACTGTTCTAGAGGTCAGTGTGTAGGAGCATGCATCCGTGCAGCCCTGAATACAGAGAAGAGAGCAATGACCTTGCGTAACTCCAAACCCAGCGCTTGGCAGCTCCTCCTTCAGGATGTATAACTGGCAAACTCCACTGCCTTCAGACTCCATATGGGCTGGCTTTGTTAGAAGATATTTTCTGTAAAGAAACAAAACATTTAGCTTGTGAAATTTTCTTTTTCTAGTAATTCTCAGGGAAGAACAAAAAGAATTAGTCTTTTTCCTTCCAAAACCTTCAAAAATATTCTGAGTATGAAATATGTAAAAGGAAATAGGGTACAGGGGTAAATAATGAAGGGAAAAATAATGTGATGGTAATAAAAAAAAAAAGGAAACAAAGCTTACATATCTAGGGGGTGGGGAGGTGTAGGGGGAGTAAGGAAAAAATGAGAATTAAGTTGTGTCATATATTGGTACAAATCCTCAATGCTGAATGTGATGATGATGTGTGTATATAATATACTAATAAAGATTGGAATTTAAAAAAATTCTGAGTATAATTTACAATTTTAGCATGTCATCATGCATTAACAAAGAACATGCAGGGCCAAGGAGGTAGCTTGGTAGCACTGCACCAGCCTAGCAAGTGCAAGATTTTGAGTTCAATCCCTGGTACTGAAAAAGAAAATTAATAAAACAAAAAATATATCAACACTATTATAAAGTAGTACTCTATTATCATACAGTAATGTGAATTTTAAAAATCCAACATTTTCTATAAAAGTGTTATTTAAAAAAGAAGATAAAAGAGATCAACTTTACTGAGACACCTCCCATTACCGGGAGCTCTCTTGATCTGACTCTTTGATCAGGCAGTAAGTGGGGGAATACTCTCTGATCTCGGGCTGGCTGAGGGACAGAGGACCTATCATTATAATCCCTTTGATCTATTTGTTTTTAAGATTTCTAAAGCATGGATGTGTAAGTAGCTAGAAACTGTTTGTAGTGAGCCACTTCTGCTTTGCAAGAGAGGGTCAGGAGGAATCTGCATTTAGGGGATGTGGCACAGGAGGGCAGGGGACTGGAAATCTATCGCACATTCCTTGTGAGTCAAGTGTCTTGTACTGCCTTTCATCAAGAAGTGTGCAGTCCGGGCGCAGGGAGCTGGTGGCAAGGCAACACACACGTCAACACAACAGAGTGAGAGTGGACGAGATGAAAACAAAGAACTCCTACGGTGTAGAATCTCTGAGGCTACCGAAAGAGAGCTCGATGACAGAGCCCGGTTCTCAGGAGGAGAATGTAAACTGAAAATCTACTTTGAAGGATCTCCAGTTTAGCAATAACACAGTGAGTTCTTATTGTGTTAACAGAAAAAAAAAATCACAAACAAAGATGGGTTGTAAGTAAAAGTTGTCACTCTTTATTTCAATCCCATACTCAGAAAGGGGATTTGTAATTTGTTTTAATTTTCTACTCCTTTCTTCTTGTAATGCTTATCTCTAGCTAAGATGCCAAACACAGAAATTGTTAAGTCAGACAGAAGAAAACTGAAGAGTGAGAACTTTGGATAATGGACAAACAAGATTTCCATGCTCCAGGCGATACCGTAAAGCAGATTCACCTACTGATTTGTCTTGCTCTCCACGAGAAGCCATTTGTCCTCTGCTACAAGGAAAACTGTTTTGAGGGTGATAGGAAGTGAGATGGTATGAGCTCGCCCTTCTAAAACATCCAGTACAGTCAAGCTGTTCCTGAAAAGGAGAAAAAAAAAACTATATCTGAAAGGAAATGATAAGGATAATGGCTAAGTAACTGTGACATAATTATTTCATACTGTATTACATTACCTAAAAGAAATGTTTATGACTAAGTAATATTATAGAAAAAGGTTAATTAAGAAAAAAATTGCATAAAATTCTAAATTATGTCAGTATGTACATAAGAAACTAAATGTATGAAAATAATGGAAAATGACAATTACCACGTTAGTAGTGCTGTGTTAAGGAATTACAAGCACTCTTATGCTTGTTTCTCAGTGTTGCACAATGGAGGAAGACTTAGGTTATATTAAATTTTCTTTCTTTTTGAGGCAGGATCTCACTATGTTCAGGCTAGCCTTGAACTCACTATGTAGCCAAGGCTGTCCTCAAACTCGCAGTGAATCTCCTGCCTCTGCCTCCTGAGTGTTGGAATTATAGGTGTGGGCCACCACGCCCAGCATAAAATATTTATAATTTGGTTATAATAATTTTATAACAAGTATAATTGAAACAGGAAAGAGACAAAATAAAGATCCAACTTTAAATCTTTTACAATGAAAAACTCACCCTTTTTCTTTGTAGAATACTACCCAGTTTTTATGGGAAAATTCTTTACACATTTTATGACTTTCCTAAAGACAAAATAAAATATCTACATTAAATATGTCAGGTGCAGTCATATCTGTATAGCTGTTTCCCCTTAAATAAAAAATTTTCAATGTGTAGAAAATAGAACTTTTGAGAAGCTGTTTACCCACCTCAAGACATTTATGGTAACATGGATTAAACTACATTATAAAACTTACTATAAACTGCATTAAAATTTCTTTAGAATAATAATGCCAAACACTGTTTAGAAGCTACTACCTAGGAATTACCTATTCAATTGACATCATAACATAAACATTTAGAAAGTATTTTTTCTTAGATTCATTTATGACATTTGAATATCTATTTTTATGGTTTTAAGATCTAAGAATTCTGTTTTGTAAAATACTGGATAAGCTTTATTTTATAACTAAATGGTAGAATAAACTCTTTTGAGTTGCTCTATATTGTTTATGTATTAGTTTACCTAACAAACTGAAATGTTTGTCAAGTAGAGGCAATTAGGTACTATATTTATGGTTGGATCATATAAATTTAAAATATAATTGTATAATTGGAAAACAGGTAGAATTTGTTATGAATATCATGAATAGCTCATGAAGTTCAACACCGGTAATTGTCATGATATATGGTGAATACTGAAAGATGCTACTGATATTTAATCACACATATCTCTATCTATACATTCGAATTGTATTAAAATCTCTAAATACATATCAAGAGAACTCTCGTGTATACTACAGTCAGGGAAAAAGAAGCACCAAAAGGGGTGATCAGACATGCATTTTTAGGGTTAGAAGTTGCAGAAATCCTCGGCTAGTTGCTGAGGAAATCCATTTTTCTTACGCCTTCCTCCTTGCTCCACCAGGTTGGCTTCTTAGATAGCACCTCTTCTAAAGGGATGACAAGACGACGGATGGTCTGCCCCGTGGTATCTAACAAGAGGATGACATTACTCTGGAAACAGAAGAGACAGTTGGAAGTTGAAGATTTGTTCATTTTTAAAAAGCAGTCGCACTTTGGCAACCTGAGAGTGAAGGTTATAATGATAAGACAACAGTATTGAAATATATGTGAAATATCATGAAAATATTCTAAGATTTTTCTTAAATGAAATGTAATGTTTTATGTGCTTTTATGAAGATATTTCTGATTATGAAATTATGTGGCTTTCTCTTAGAAGATTTTATCCTAAAATTGTTCTCCTCTAAATATAAGCTAGCTAGACCATGCTTCTGTTTTGTTATATAGTAGCATTTGCTTTTTTTTTTGGAGTTCTAGGAATTAAACTCAGAGCCTTACAAGTGCTAAGCAAGTGTTCTGCCACTGAGCTACATCCTAGCCTAAAAGTTCATTTACTTTTATCAAGATTCCTTTTTAAAAATGCTCTGTTGAAAGCTCTTTCACATTATATATAGTTAAATCTTAATTTACAGTTGAGCAAGTAGGTACACAACGTAATGATAGGTAAACAAAAAAACCCATAAGGTACCTTAAAGAACATGGATATTAATGAATGTTTACCATCTTGAAAATCACTAATCTTTAACTAGTGTCATCACAACTTACAGATAAGAGATTTCTCTGGCATTGTTAATCACAGCTATGTAATAAAGTAATAATAATCTCTCAGTGATTATTTGAGAAAAAAAAAAAACCTAAAGCATTAACATACATAACTGAAACATGAAATTTTAGGACAGGGATTTAGCTCAGTGGTTCGAGCGCCTGTCTTGCAAGTGCAAGGGCCTGGGTTCGATCCCAGGTAACCATATACCATACTGGGCATGGATATCCATGCCCAGCAGCAATCAGTACCACATACCACAGTGCCGGACGTGGTGGCTCACGCCTGTAATCCCAGCACTCGGGAGGCAGGGGCAGAAGGATTGCTGTGATGTGAGTTGGAGGCTGAGCTCAGGAACAGCCTCAACTACAAAGCGAGACCCTGTCTCAAAAAAAAAAGAAACATGAAACTTTAAAAATCCAGAAAAGAGTACATAACTTGAAAGGATGCAAAGACATTAACTTTTCTAGTTAACATATAAAGATTAAACTAACGGGGCTGGGATTTAGCTCAGTTGTTCCAGTGCCTGCCTTGCAAGTGCAAGGGCCTGAGTTAGATCACTGGTAAACACGTACAACATTGCCGGTGTGGTGACTCACGCACACCAGCAATCAATACCACATACCACAGTGACAAGCATAGTGGCTCATGCCTGTAATCCCATTGCTCGGGAGGCAGAGGCAGGAGGATTGCTATGAGTTCAAGACTAGCCTGGGCTACATAGTGAGCTCAAGGCCAGCCTGAACTACAAGGCGAGATCTTGTCTCAAAAAAAAGTTTACACCAACATTTGCTAAAAAGACACTTGAAAGTTGTTTGGAAGACCTTATTGTTGTGCAATTCCCTTTTTGTTTTTGTTTTAATCTGGGTTCCTCCAGTTATCTTGACCTTTACAATTTTTTTTGAACAAAAAGTTTTTTGGGGGGGAAAAATAAGTCACAAGTCACCCCTCAAAAAATCAAGATGCACTTTGCAAACACAGAAACCAATAAAATATGAAATGTTTGCCCAATTATTTCATAATATCAAAAGATACTTATAGTGAAAGCACAGAGAAAACAACCATAAATTAATCATCACCTTTGTCCTTTTAGGTAATCTAGTCAGAAAAGAACAAGAAATATAAAAATATTAATGATCCACCTGCATATCCAATAACTAACCCACGGGGGGGTTTCAGGTTTTCAAGATAATTTTATCAGCGCCGTTAAGAGGTAAATGGTGTTAACAGAATTTGCACCAAAAACTAACATCATACTATAGGCTCTGAATCTTGGCTGTATTAAACAGTTTTACTAAGCATGTTGAAAAAACTTTTAATTTCTCTACAAATATCACTTTTAAAATGTATTATTCCATGTAAGATGTAATTCTCCACTCAGAATGTATGTCAGAATTATTTCGTTAAAAGTTAACATATTAAGTCATAAGAAGTATTATTCACCAACATTTCAAAGTTTTGTAAATGGTACCAATAATCTCAGGTTTTTTTAAGTATATGTATGTAAGTTAAAAATTGACAAAATTTCTATTCTAGATTTAATCTTTTTTTGAACATTTTTAATGGAGAAAAATCTTTCTTGGATAATATATAAAACATTAACATAAATTCTTAGCACTTACACAATCTGAGAAATTGTTTTTTTGTTTTTTGAGGGTTTTTTTTAGGTTTTTTTTTGAGACAGGGTCTCGCTTTGTAGTTCAGGCTGGCCCTGAGCTCAGCCTCAAACTCACATCACAGCAATCCTCCTGCCTCTGCCTCCCGAGTGCTGGGATTACAGGCGTGAGCCATCATGCCCGGCACTGTGGTATGTGGTACTGGTTGCTGCTGGGTGTGAGTCTCCACGCCCAGCATGGTATGTGGTTACCGGGGATTGAACCCGGGTCCTTGTGCTTGCAAGACAGGTGCCAGAACCTCTGAGCTAACTCTCCAGCCCCACAACCTGAGAAAATATAAACTAAAAAGAAAGTCCTAAACATTTTCTTCCCCAAACAAGCCAAAGAATAAGCAGACAATTAAATAGATACAATTAAGCAGAAAAACTAGTACAGTTTTCCACTTATCTTCCTTTTTAGAGTTGAAAACTTACTTAAAACACGGCATAAGTAAACAAAAAAAAAGTATCTTTCCAAATGATAGAAAACTTTCTACACAGCTATTGCTGTATTTAGAATTAGTTTTACAAGCCATTGGCAGTATGAAGTTCTGGGGCTCCACCCTTCCAGATGTTAATGGTTTCCCTCTGTTAATGACTAATGATATATTCTGTTTGAGTTTAAAAATAGAACGTAGCGTCACACATGAGTACATGTAACTGTGGCTTTGGCACTCCCTTTGGGGGGGCAGGGAGGAGAAGCAAGAAAGCAATTTTATTATGTTTATATTTGACTGGGAGAAAAGTAACCTCTGGATGACCTCCATGTCCCCAAGTCTGAAATTCTAAACTTTGTGCAGATGTAATAAATAATCTCATGGGGGTTGGGGGGAAGGGGAGGGCTTTATTTTTAGACAAGGCAAAGTTTTCCTTTCCTCACTTAAGACTTTATTTTAGCAGGGAATTTTTGAACAACTTCTTAAACTTACTGAGGGAATGCATCTGTAGCAAAGCTTTATTTTTGGAAGACAAGGAAGGGATAGGTGGATGCATGGACATACTGTCTATAAGATTTTAGCTCTATTTTAAATTAGTGAAGTATGAGGAAAAAAAGGAATAGAAGGCAGGCTATTCAGAAGCTTTTTATTGCACTAGAATTACTTATCAACCAGTACATTTTACAGCAGTGTGCTATTGTATGGAACTAACGAGCCTGACATCTTAACTGAACCATCTTGTGAAATGGACACCTGAGATGGCCTCTCTGGGGAAAGAGAGTAGTTTGGAGCGCAGGTGGTGTGGCAGGATCTGGACACTTCGCATATCCTCTCTGGCTTCTAAATGTGCTTTCTGAAAAACTTGCAACTCTGGCCAAAGGGATGTGGAGAGCAGCATCTGAGCACGCCCGGAGGCAAGGTGCTGGCTGTGGAAGTCAAGCATAGCTTTACAATGAAAAACATACTTGCTTTGATGAAAGTCATTGAAACTGAACACAATAGTAATCAGTGATGTTGCTAAATAATTGGATCTTTTGGGAAAGTAAAATGCTTCCCAAGAAACAAAATCTGGCATTTTTACAGAACTTGCATATACGAGTTTGACTGTTTACAGCTGAAAATTTGTCAAGATTGCTTGAATAAATCCTCCAAAGTTCAATTTTTGATCACATTTGACTGGCTTATTGAATAAAAAAAATCCACCAAGATATCATGTGATTTTTTACAAATTTTTCTGGCTCTAAGTTTCAAAACAATAGCACTGAATTTTGCTAGAAATACATGAGGTCAAACCCTTATTCCAATTCACTGGACAGAAATATATAAGCAAAATCTCAACATGGAGAAACTCCAATTCTAGGAGAGAGAAAAAGTAAAAACTTGTAAAAATAAAACCAGAAAAAAAAAAAACTAACTCATAATTTAAGGTAATTATTTAGCTCAGGACTGAAGTTAAAGATGATTTATTTCCTTACCATACTTCTTTAAAGATAAACAGACACATTCTGGCCTCTAAGATGTTGAACTTAGATTCCCTCTTCCTAGAACTCTCTTCTTCCACCAAGTGTCTTTTAACTATCATCCATTCAGTTAGGCGCTTTCTCCCCACCTTATTTTAAAGCTGCAATCTTATTCTTTCTTGCTTGCTTCTGATCTTCTAATTTAAGATATGACTTTTTATTCGGCTAATTATCTTCCCACAACAGACTGTGAGCATTAGAGGACACATTTTTATTATTTGTTCACTGACTGCAGCAACCTCAAATTAGGCATGAGGTATATATTTGTAGAATGAATAATATGTCTAGTTTGATAATTTGTAGATATTAGGCAGATAATAGGTTTTAAAAAATTAGACTCCTTTCTCTTGCTATAATACAGATTAATTAGCCCTTTAGATTTTTCACTAATTGAAAATAGCCTGTCTTTAGATCAATAATTATCTGTTTGTAATTACATTCAGCCTGACTCTGGGCAACTGAACTTTTCATTAGTACAATCTTACTAATCTATAGAAGGATGGATGGAACTTGACTATCACTAGAAACAGAAGGATCTTGAAGTACTGCATTCAGGGTATTTATGTGGACATATCTACATAAAGAATGTCACTGAGTTCTCAACTCTCTCCTCCTCAGAGAATACATCTTGGTACATCTTTTAGTTCTATTGCTTCCTCCCTCCCAATTCCTGGACCCTAGCCCTCACCCCTCGACACTTTCCTTATTTTTCTTTCTTTCTCTCTGTAGAACTAGGGATAGAATCCAGAACCTTGTATATGGTTGGCAAGTGCTCTACCATGGTGCCACGTCTCAACCTCTACCCTGTTTTTATACAGCACTTATCACTGACTGAAACCAACACACTTGTTGGTTTACTCATGTATTTTCTTTCTGGGGAACAAGGTGAAAACTTCACCACAAGGAATTACCTGGCTCCAAATAGCAACGATGTTGAGGTCAAGAAGTCGTAACTAATTGTTGTTTTGAGGTCGCTACAGAGAAGAAGACAGTAGCCTATCATTCTGGTCCAGATAAAACTCCTGATCTATCCTTAGCTCCTCTCTTCCTTCTTCATGAAACTATGTATCTTCAGTGATAGCCTCCATATCATTGCTGCCTTTATTGCTGCTTATGACGTAGCATGTGAGTATCCTGATACGTATTACCTGCTCTTCATGGAGAATTACTTGACCCTTGAGAGGACTTCCCAGGGGTGCCACTGTCATAAATGGATGCCAAATTCCACTGGCCATTCTTGGGAAGACATCAAATAAGTCCACAAAGAAGCCACTTTTCCCAGTCACAGTCATAAAGTATAAGGAAATAGGATTGCAGGCAGCGACATACAGAGTATTTCCCTCATTTTCTGAAATGACAAAAAGGAGTTAACTTAGTAGTTTGTTAGTGGTTTTCTGACTCGCCAGGAGGTCTAGAGAAAATGGAATGATCAGATTGAGAGTTGAAATTGGCAGATGATTTGTAGATTGACAGACGGAAATGACAACAGAAGTAGTTGTCTCTCGTACATGTAGACACATTCATATCTACCCATTATAGGAAATAAATATCTACTTCCGTTCCAAAAAATATCATACTATTTCATGATAAGACCATTAAATATTTAATAATGTCAGGAAATTTTTCCTTTAGCTCCAATTAAAGCTTATTTTCTCTTACTCCACAATTGTTTCAGAAGGACAAGAGTTTATCAACATCTTCTGTTTGTGAATCTTCCATTTTCCACATTTCTAGATGATTAGAATTTTCTTACTATAAATAAGAAAATCCTTTTTAAAAAAATCTTAGCCCTATGGATTTGAATGCTAAACTTTTACTCATATTTCAGTATTTTTTTTTTTAGGGTTTTTTTTTTAGGTTTTTTGAGACAGGGTCTCGCTTTGTGGTTCAGGCTGGCCCTGAGCTCAGCCTCAAACTCACATCACAGCAATCCTCCTGCCTCTGCCTCCCCAGTGCTGGGATGACAGGCGTGAGCCACCACGCCCGGCACTGTGGTATGTGGTGCTGATTGCTGCTGGGGTGAGTCTCCACGCCCAGTATGGTATGTGGTTACCGGGGAATCGAACCCAGGTCCTTGCGCTTGCAAGACAGGCGCCGGAACCACTGAGCTAACTCCCCGGCCCATATTTCAGTATTTTTTATTAGAAAATCTCTTCTCTTTTGAAACTACACAGTTGCACAGGTCCATTTGCTTCTATATGTTTCTAGTGTTGATGAGTCACCAGAGGAGCTAATAAAAATGAAAATAGAGATTCTGACTCAGTAGATCTGGAGAGAGGTTTCAGACCCAGCTTTTCTACTAAAGCTCTCAGAGGTGGTAAGGCTCAGAGGTGGTAAGACAGAGTTTGCCTGACTTGATTAAGACAGGAATTGTTAGGAAAGAGTCAGTATCTAAAAGCTCTCAGAGATGGTAAGGCTACTGGACTGAAGTCTTCCCTTCCAGTAACCAGGCTCTGAACTAAATTTTTCAGACTCTCACATGGTCCCCCACAGGAATGGGGTTCGCTGCTTTTGTCTAATTCCACTGGTATCATCAATCATCAGGGTAACTATTTTATAGGGTTCATATTTTCTCAACCCAAAATTTAGATACAAAGTGTAATGAGAGGCTAGGGACCATCCTGGAACAATTAGACCCTGCTTGTATGTACACCTAATCTATATATTTTATATATAATATATATAATATTATATGCAAATATATTATAAATATTACATATAAATAAAGTAACTTTAAATAAAAGATATAACAGAAAAACACAGATAACAGAAGGGTAAAAGAATATAGATATTTTTAGGAAACTAAAGTGAACTGTGTATGTTATAGTTCAAGTATGAAACCACAGAATGTATTATTTATAGATATTTATAATGCTTCCATTATAAACACAAACAAATTCAAGTTACCATTAATTGGACACTTTCCTGCACTGTATAGGCCAGTGGAGAGTACTGTAAGAATGCTGATAGAGACGCAGTTCCTCCATCTTACTACTGTTCTTTTATTTCAAAGAAGTGCAACTTGGTATTTGGCTTAGACACATAAATAGACTCCAATTCTAACCCAAAGATATGCTCTCTTCCTTTGCAAATGTATAGGGTATAAAATCATCTCCTCCCCAGAAAAAAACCCAAATTAAAAAAAAATAACAAAAACCAGTTTGGAAATATAGCTAATATTAAAAAGGTTTAATTTATATTAAAGAGAGGAAGTGATTTACATTTCTCAGGAATAATTCTGACTGACAGGGCTGCTGGTATTACTGTGCTGAGAAGACCAAGACTTAGAGAAAGTCAAATGAGAAAAGTGCTACAATCAACTGTTGTCTGCCATAGGTGCAGCCCTGTGATCACAGAGCACTTCTTAAGGATTCCAAAGCATGAAACAAGAGCCACAGTTCCAACTAACACCCCAGGTCTCACCATACTTTCCCTTTAATAGTGAATGCAAAGTATCTTCACCAGAACATCCATTTGTCACAATAATCAAACAACCACAAAAACTCTAAATAGCTTAAAATAGACTTTTATTAAGAATTTTTAGGTAATAAACAATATGTATAGAATTTACAGGAACAAAAATAAGATACTGACTCTTTCCTAACAATTCCAATCTTAGTCAAGTTAAGCAAACTCTCCTTTCTGTATCCCTTCTGTTTAGTCATCTTAGTAACTGACATCAATCGAGGAACTTCTGCCAAAAAGTACCCAGGGTTTGCAGCACGGAATCAGTAGGTAATCAAATGGCCCAGAAGTAGAAATGCCAACAATTCACATTCTTTATTGCCATTCTGTGCAATGAAATGTTTAATGACTGCAAAGTATTCTGACCCTGCTTTTGCGGTTCACACAATCATCAAACTACAATCTCAGCCAAAAAAATTCAATGTTTCTCCTTTTTCTTTCCCTTCTATTTTTAGCATATGCCTGGGTGTGTTTAACTTTGTGCTACAACTCTAATGAGAAACAGACGTGCAAATACAAACTCAGCTGTGCTTGTGGACCCCACAATAGCATTTTGTTAGGATGTTAGAGGAAATTAGTTCTAAATTGTATATAAGTGCTATCCAATCCAAGAATGACAGTCATTGAGTCTCATAGATTTCTTGATGACTAGAGATTATTTTCATTCTTTTGAAAAATCAATGCAGGAAGAAAAGATCAAAAGAATAAAATGACATACCATGTGATGTAGCAATGTCACAGATTAAATTCGTTTCTTCCAGTGGTAACCTCCAGGAGGCACATTCTTCGGTAAAGCTGAAGGACCTTTCTTCATGTCTTTCTATTGGATACTCTTGTATGTTTATATGCACTGGGCCCTGGAATGAATTAGTAACTTGAGTTAAGAAATTTGGATAGTAACCAATATGAAGAAAAGCTAATGTTCTTCTAAAATATATAACTTATATTACAGTTTTAAATGTCTTGATGTAATCCTTTCACTTTATTATCGGAAGTAATTTAATAATGTCATGAATATTACTTTTAGGTACTTAGACATGACATCCTGTACAGATGTCACCAACGCTTCAGTGATGTGCATGTCCTACAATCCTGAATTAACCAAAAATATTTGAGCTAGATATTAGCATCTGCATCTTCTTCAGTTTGATGTAGTCTGTACCTCTGGAGCTAGAAGATAACCTGCACTCTTCACACTCCCTTGAGAAACACGTTGTAAGTGACTTGGGTTCTGCCAGTGAAACCCATACTCATGAGATTCGGAAGGCAGAAAGAAATAGTGGGAATCTTCCTGCAGCAGTAGCAAGGAAACTCTTACGGATATGAGCCAAGGTTTTGCAAGTCTTACCTACTGCTTGTTTTTGTAAATACAATCTTAGTGAATAACAGCCACACCCATTTGTTTGTGCATTGCCATGGCTGCTTTTGCATTGAGATCACACAGTGGTGTAGTTGCAACAGAATCTGTATGACCACAAAGCCTACAATATTTACTTTATGGTCATTTACAGAAAAAAATCTGCTGATGCTTCTTTCCTGTGTTGCCCCAACAGTAGGGTTGGTGGCATTTGCAGAAATACTGGCTTTGAAATTTAAGTGCATTTTTATCCCATGACTTCTGATCTTTTTACCCTTTTGACTGTGTTTACAAACACCTGTTTTCCCATGGTAAACTCCTTTCTATTTGAAATAGAGTGATTTCTACTATAAGTACTGCTATTCCTCTTCTTTACCATTTCACATGAAGACAGTAGCTATCAACAATGTGAGGCTGAAAAGATGCTAAAAATTCAAAAAGCATAAAGTTTTAATCCTCTCAGAAAACACAAGTAAAGACAAGTATCACAGAGTAACCATCCCAAGAAAATACAATATACTGACAAACTGCTGAAACACAGATTAGCTCTTAGAAATTCTCTGTGGCCATTTGGAACTGCTTACACTGAGTTCCTTGGAGACCAGACTGATTTTGAAAGAGCAGAAGCTAAAAATATTAGAGCAAGTCATTTCTGAGACTGTATGGATTTTCTACAGGGAAAATGTGGAAAAATTTGTAAGATTTGTAATATTATATGAGGAAGTAATAAAAGCATCAACCTTTACGTCTATAAAATGAGTTTCTGCCGGACACAAGAGTTTTTGCATTCCTTGTCTTGCATGACCAGCTGTCCAGTAGCCCACGAACGTTTGCTCCGGCAGAGGCAACCTGTCAATGATTGGAAAAGTAAGCATTCCTCTTCTTGTTTCAAAGTCAAAGGAAAAAGTAATGAGCCACCTATTATCAACCACACAAATAAATCTGAAGAATGCTTCACTTAGAAGTTCTATTCATTTAAAAGTATAATGTATAAAATCATATTTGGAATGTACATTAAGATGAAAAAGATACTACAGGTCAGAAACTCAAAAGGAAAGGTCCTAACTCATTTTTACCTTCATTACAAACTAAGCTTTACATATTTTATACTGAATTGATACAATATGTAGAAATTTAATATCTAAATTCCAAGTAAGTTATAGGAAGGCCTTCATCACACTGGAGTAATCTATTAAATTTTGCAGTCTTTTCTTTCAAATTTGTAGGTAATAACCAGTATAAAATAGTCTTAACACTCATATTTATACATTGCACAGGCTAAGGTTCACTGATTTGCTCTGAACATCCTCGTGTAAGCATACTCGAAGCAGTGCATCCCAACCCCAGATGCCCTCTCAGAGCCACCTTTCATAGCTTCCCCCTAGCAAGGGAGTTACCAGCCTGACCCCCAGTGGACCTATTCTGTGCGTTTATTTGAAACAGTTTTTAAATAAAGTGATTTATCAAAGTAAATATGGCAACACTGAACTATAGAACTGCAAACAGGATGAAAATAAAACTTTCACTTTTAAAAAAAAATGAACTCAGGACCTTGCATTTGTGAGACAGGCATGGTACCACTGAGCTAAATCCCTGGCCTCAATCTTCACTTCTTAATCATTCTTTTATTTGAATTTTTTAAAAAAGGGAATGTTGATTTTTTATTTAATTGACTAGAAATTTCATATTCCATAATAATTTAAGGCAAAAAAGATTCAGAATTAAAAATTTTCTAAAAATAATACGCATATGGTTATAAATTGAAATGTGCACTTTGAGAATGAGCTGAATGATCATTTAAAGACTATATATTTGGAAATAATTTTATTTTCAGTGTAGAAGTAGTATGACATAGTTCCACAGGCTTAACAAACCATGTAAGACTTTGATTTTTTTTTTTTCTGCATAAAATAAGGACTTTACTAGTGGAATAGGTTTTTGTCCCTTTGAAATGCTAATATTTGACATAAAAGGAAAGAAAATGAAATTTACATTGCAATTTTCCTAAGTTATATGGCACACAACTTGCAAAAGGATACATGATTTCTCTTATCTGTAATGTGAAATACACTTTAAGTACCTGGACTATTATTCTGACTGGTGACTTTCTTTCTTTCTCTCTTTCTTTCTTTCTTTCTTTCTTTCTTTCTTTCTTTCTTTCTTTCTTTCTTTCTCTCTTTTTTAACTGCTAAAGAGTGTATGCATGTGGGAGTGCTGATTTGGGACTGTCTCTTAATTGTGTCTTTTGAATGTATTAGGAATTCATTTGTGTGTTAACCCAGCAGATCCTAAAAATATCTCCTAGACTGGGAATGTTTTCTTCCACTTTAGGAATGAGCTGTGTTCTTTAGTTGCTCTCACAAATTCACCAGAATTGGGTCTCCAAATGCTACAGAATGAAACAAATAAAGGAAGGAGATAATAATTTCTCTCTAGTATAGAAGGCATCATATAACACAATACAAAAGCGGTCTGGTTTTTAGTTCTGGTTCTTTCATTAATCAACTATGCAAAGGAAATGTCAGCTAATTTCTCAGTGTTAATTTCTTCATTTTAGATGAAAGGAAGGAAGGCTGTGATGATCAGGGAAGTGAGAACAGGCAAGTGGAAATTGAATTAAAGGTCTTCGTTACCTGGGTGCTACAAATTGCAAAACAATCTGAATGAGAACATCTATACCTCCCAATAGAACAAGGATGTGTTATTGAAGGAAAGAAAATTCTACACACGTTCCAAAACAGCTTTCTGAAGACAACAGAGGAGTTTCACATTTTATTAACTAATTAGAAGTGAAGAACTGCTTAACAGCCAGGCATGGTGGCTCACACTTGTAATCCCAGGACTCTGGGGGCAGAGGCAAGAGGACTGCTGTGAGTTCAAGGCTAGTCTGGGATACATAGTGAGTTCATGGCCAGCCTGGACTAAAAAATGAGACCTTTTCTCAAAAAACTAAAACAATAGCAAAGAAGAATTGCTTAATAAAAATGATCCTTGGTTGATACCTAGTTTAAAAAATGGATTTAGGGAAGGAGTATAGTTCAGTGGAAGAGTACTTGTTTAACACCATGTGCAAGGCCCTGGGTTCCATCCTTATTGCCATGGCAAAAAAAAAGGAAACAAATGTATCCATCAGTAATTTTATAAAAACTACATTCAGATGCTTACAAAAGAAAAAGTAACTTTCATTCATTTGAGAAAAAGTAACTTTCCTTAACTTACAGTTTCTACTGACAATGCCAACGCTGTTTATAAAGCCAGCTTTGAACTTGCCAACTCATTCTAAATGACAGTTATGAAAATTACAGGCTGCCCGCTTCTACACAAAAATAGCACTGGCTGTTGGGCTGGCAGATTATGAGAAGGACCTTCAGGTACCCCATATAGAACTTCTTCTGGAACCACATCACAAGATGCTACTGGCCATGACAACTCTGTAAGACACATGCAGCATGTCCTCTGCTGCACAATCAAACGGACTCTATCCTGTTCCTTGGTTTTGTGAAATGCCATCTCCACTTTCTTGCTGCGCTAGGTGTGAGGCTGGTCAACTGACGTAAATCATGGACCCTCATTTTATTTCCAATACAAAAAAAAAGCCCTCCTAGAAAGCTGTGAAAATCTGACCATCCTAACATTCTCCCCTTCAGTGAGTTAGCAGTGAGGGGGGAAGGGAAGCAATATACTTGAGTGCATGAGCAAACTTTGTAATTTGAAATATACTCAACATAGATTTTGGGGTAACTCTAAACTAATAACTAGTTAGCAAAAGTCCCTCTATTCTTTTTTCTCAATCCTTGTATTCTCTTACAGAACTCTGTCATCTAATTCTGACCAGACTGAAGTTTTTATATCTGATTTTACTGAAACAATAATGGCATTTCCCATGGTTTTAGGATCCTGTCACAGGCATTGTTTAACTTTGTTAAAGCTCTAGCTGGAATGATGTCTGGATTTGATTCTGAAGGGTAAGGAGGAGGAATTTAAGGCCTATCAACAGCACTACATTTCATCTTCAGTGTCGTTCATAAATTTTTTTTTTAAATAATGATGTATTTCAATTAATATGTTGTGATGCTTCTTAAACCCTTGTGGAAGTAACAATAAAGATTAGGAAGTACAACTTTTAACAAAAAGAAAAGTAAATTTCAACACTATGAAATTCAGGTCAAATTGTAGCACTTGAGCCAGTTACAGAAAGAAGAAATATTTTTCTTAACACACATACACATAACTCCTAACATGATACACACGGGCATCAAAGTCAAGTAACTTCATCTGAACAGCATGCAACAGATTTGTGTTAGACTGCCTCCATGGAGAGTTGAGCTGGGGTTTCACAGAGCATGTTCTGGCAAATTTCTGCCTTCTCTGAACTTCTGCCAATACTATTTCTGGAGTATGAAAGAAAACACATGAAAAAGATTTGGATCTTTCTAGGGGCATTATGCAATTGGAAGTTGTTGACATACCTATTATCAACAATTCCTGAAACATTTCCTTACCACAAGAACTACTAATTTTCACGGGAATAATGGAACCCTTCAGGGTAGTTCCACTGACTGAAGAGCATAACAATTACTACCATCTTTGAGAAGAGTAAGAATGATTCCAATTTTAGTGGGCCTCACTTATTTCTAAGGATTTAAATCTTATTTCTGGCAAAAAAAAAAAAAAATCACACTAGCCAACAATGTATACTGAAGACTTTCATAGAATAATCATGACAAAACTTTCCCTTCAGCTCTCACCTCTTCCTCTTACTCTCCAGACAAACTATAACTTGGTCTCATTCTGAACTCCTTCTGGCTGCTCCAGAACCTAGATTTTCATGCTTCCTCAAGACCATTCTCTTTGCCCAGAATTCCTCTCTGTTACTGCCACTTTGGGGAGACCCTTCTTTCTTAAGGCCCAGTCCAAATATTGGGTCCCTCTGCCATACACCCTCTGGGCAGATGGATTTCTTGCTCTTTTGGGATTTAATGTAAACTGACTCATACAAAACTCTTAAGAGTCATATAGAATATATAATCTTTAAACTTAAGACTTGAAGAAGAATATAATTTTTGGAAGAGTAGATCACAAGTGAACTTATGAAATCCATAATAAGTATTTTTATATTTACTAAAATAAAAACAGCATATTAAAGAAAGAACATATCAAAGTTCCTGTGAACACACACAATGATAATGATCGGTGCCATTCACAGTAATATCATCCCTTGTTTGTTAGAGACTTTTGAATTTTGCTTCCCTACAGTCTCACATATTGCCAGCAAATTAATTTTTGCCTTGCTGCAAATGATCTGTACATGAGTTTGTGCACGTACTTTCCCTTCTATACCTGGTGCTGCACTTGATATTAGGGCTTTCACTTTATAACTTATGACTTGTGTATCTCCGTCACCTAGATCCTGCAGAGGCTGCAGAAATTCAGAGGAATCTGGATGCATGAGATGGAAAAGCCTGGGGGAGATTCGCTATTTTTGGAGGGCACTTCTCGAATCCATTCCTCAGTCCCCTGGAGACACTGTGCAGTCCTCCTGCTCCTGCCCAGCGCTATTCTGTGCCAGAGCAGATGCTGTCAGCTTGCTCCACACATCTCTGGCTTTCTTCTTCCTTGCACAAGCTGCCAGACGGTAACTCTGGGCCCGGCTTTCCTTTTCTTCAAGTTTCACTGCACAAGTGTCTTCTCTTTTCCTGCCATCTGCCGTATCAACTGTATCATCGTATTTTCACATCTTATGTTCTTTCCATTTTCAAATCAGCTACTATAAGAATGCTTGGATTGAAATTTTCCCAGTAGTTTAAAATTATTTTCCTATAGTATTTCCCATAGGAAAAACTCATCACACAAAAACTCTACTGTTTGAATACAAGGTTGCATTTTAAGCTTGATAGCTTTGATGACAGCTTACTACATTACTGATTCATCTGAGAGTAAAGCTTATGTCCTCCTCACCTGAGTCTGGCCTTTAGAATCCACTCTGGCAGCCATCTTTCTCTCACTGCCGTCATTCTTTTCTATGCCACGGTTACAATGTGGGTCCTTATGTGTCATCACCTGGACTCCTGGAACTGCTGCCGACTTGTCTATCACTGCCTTCCCACTGATCATCTTCAGAAAATAAAGCAGGGCTTTTCTCAAGTACGAATCTGACCATGCTCCCATCCGGCTGAGAGCTCTCCTATGGCTCCTCTTGGTTCTCCTTGTGCTACATCTCACTACCCAGTGCGCCCCAGGCCCTGGGTGTTATTCATAGGTGATGTACACTCTCCACGGTAGAGGAGTGCGCTGCTTCAAGTGTTGTCCCTTCCTTTACTTGCTCAGGGAAGCCTGGATGCGTAAGGATTTAGTTTCTTCATCCTCAGTGACTTCTGCCAAGGACAGATGGCAGCCATCCTACTTCCTTTGTGACCTCTCGTGTACAGCTCTGACACAACACAAGTCACTCTTTACCTAGTTGCTTTCTTAACTGTGACTTCCTCAAAGGAAGACATTGAGTCTCTGTAACTTGCATTCCTTACCGGGCATGCACCAGGCGAGGTTAGAGAGCATCTGCTGACTGACGAGGTACTTGGTAACTCCGGAATCACTGACGTGTTGAGCAGCTCAGCGGCAACCGTAAACCAGCACGTCACATCTTCCCCATTGTGTTCTGACTACATACCACACCATCTCCCTAACTCACGACATTCTCCTTATGATGGTGTCCACTTTATTTGGCGGGTATATTCAGAAAGATGGCCACAGCAGGGTTGAGGATTTCCCTTTAACTAGGTGACAGGCTTTTATAAACCCTCACTTATAAAAGCTTAAAGGATCAAAAATAATTCCGTGAGACGACTTAAGATGCAAATGAAAGAAGTTGCATACATCTTGAAAATTTCCATGCAGATTAGATATGTTTAAAAATTTTTTGCACTGCTATAAAGAAACGAGACACAAATGAAATGGCTGTGAAGCTACTTTATAATACAGCAAGAGAATATAGGATGGAGAGTATAAAAATATAAAACCCGACACCACCCGTCTGCTTTTAATAGCTCTGGGATGTCATTATGTGGACTTATTATTTTTGGAAACTAAGAGCTCTTTTATGAAGTGAAAATAAATCATTAAGCAGAGTGGAAGTGCATACCTTAGAACTCCGTAATCAACACGGTGAACTTTTTTGTAAAAATGCTCATTACAAAAAGAAAATTACAGCATACAGTAGTTTCGGGAAAGGAAAGGGAATCTCAAAACTATAAGTAGACAGCATTTTACTTTAAAGGGATAAATAGTAAATCCAGTCATTCTTACTTCAAAATAGAAATCTAATGAAATTACTCAACATAGGAGTGCTGGCGAGGGAGGTTCTTCTACTGCTTGCGGCATTCTGAAGACCCCATAGTTGTTTTATCTTAGAAAAGTAGTTGCCACTGATGGCCCAACTATATAAAACAGAAGTCACAGTCAGGCATGGGGTTGCACACCTGTAATCACAGTGCTCAAGAGGCTGAGACAGGAGGATTACTGCAAGTTAGAGGATAGTCTGGGCTACTTAGTGAGTTTTAGGCCAACCAGAACTGCTTAGCAAGACTTTAAGATTAAAAAACCAGAAAGTCAACTCAATTTGTTTGCAAAAGGCCCCCAAAACAAAAAAAAAAAGCCCTAAAACTAGTTCAACCACTGTGAAGATCAGTGTGGGGGCTCCTCAAAAAGTTAACATTAGCAGTCCCATTAAACCCTGCTGGGTATACACATGAAATAATTAAAAGCATCATATCACAATGACATATTTGCCCCCACGTTTACAGCAAGTCAGTTGGTCATAACTAAATCTTGGAAACAGCTCAAATGCCCATAAATAGAAGACCAGATAAAGATTTATTTTAAATAAAATAAGAACATTATTCAGTCATAAAGAATAATAAATCTGAGTCATTTATACTCTAATGGAAGTACTTTGAGGACATACTTATAAGTGAAATAAATAGGACACAGATGTGTAAACACTGAATTGTTTCTCTAGTATGAGAAATTACAGATGTAAATGAAGTCCAGAATGTATAATAGGTATTGTGAAATAGAAAAAAATGGAAGGGAAAAGGGGAAAGCGGATAGGGGAAAGCAAAGAAGGAAAAGAAAAAAATTGATAGAATATACACGGAAACAAAGTTTATGCATATAGAGTGTGGGAGTTATAGGGAGGGGAGGGGAAGAGAAAAATGAGAATCAATGTATGCCATGTTCAGGTACAAATTATCAATGATGAATGTGATCAAGAGGTATATTTACAATGTACCAATAAGATCAATTTTTAAAAACCCTATAAACTACCAAAGTCTGTTGCAAATAAACACAGGGGCATTCCTTAGAAAAGAAAGATAAATACTGAACATGATCCTGCAATGCACACTGTGATGGCATGTGAATGGCTTTTGCAAATAGAAAACGATCTCAGCCACCTTCCTTGGGAATACCACTAGCAATGATGACACTGGTTGATAAGGTAATGAATGATTAGTGAGATAAGGCACAAGAATTACTACTTGCTCTGCTTTTCTATTCATCTATGGTCAACAAGTCATAAAACGGGAGTTGTAATCATGATTAGGAGTATTTAGTTGTATTGTACAGCTGAATTTCCTTAGGTATCTCCCCAAAAAGGTTTGTCAGGATCAGGCTGAGCTTATGACAAAAGGGACACGGGCTCTTTCTCTGGACTAGAACACAGACGTTAGTAACCCCAAGAGTAGGGACAAATCCCAGTTGTAAGGACTTAAAAGCTACTCCTATGGGCACAGGTAAGGTATAGAGACTGGTACCTCACCAGATACAACTGACAATATGAATGATCATAGTTTCTTTTTTTTTTTTTTTTAAACAGGGTCTCTCTATGTAGTTCAGGTTGGCCCTGAAAGGCTCAGCATCAAACTCACAGCAGTCCTCCTGCCTCTGCCTCCCAAGTGCTGGGATTACAGCCGTGAATCACCATGCCTGGCACTGTGGTACGTGGTACTGATTGTTGGTAGGTGTGAGTCTCCACACCTGGTATTGTTGTATGTGGTTACAGGAATTGAACCCAGGCCCTTGCACTTGCAAGGCAGGTGCCAGAACCACTGAGCTAAATCCCTAGCCCGAATGATCACAGTTTTGAGGATGGCAGTACTGAGTATACGATTCTGTACAGAAGAAACTTCAAAAAAAATTGTCTTACCATTTGGGAGTATTTGAGAATGCTATCACTTTTCTGTTGTTGACTTAAAGTCCTTACTGAAGGAAAAAAAGATTTAAGAGAACTTGCTCCTGTCTTACAGGAAAAATGTCTTGATTTACTTCTCTAATCAAAGATAGACTGGAAAAATTTAAAGGAAACAATGGTTAAAACAATGGGCCTAATGATGAATACGATGACAGCAGGTATATGATGCTTGACACATGTCCCAAAAGGGTGATAGGAAATAGATTTTTAAAGACAAGTATAGTTTCCATCATCTTCAAAATCTCAATATTCATTTTTTGTTTGTTTGTTTGGTTTTGGTTTTTTGAGACAGGGTCTCGCTTTGTGGTTCAGGCTGGCCCCGAGCTCAGCCTCAAACTCACATCACAGCAATCCTCCTGCCTCTGCCTCCCTAGTGCTGGGATTACAGGCGTGGGCCACCACACCTGGCACTGTAGTATGTGGTACTGATTGCTGCTGAGCATGAGTCTCCGCGCCCAGTATGGTTTGTGGTTACTGGGGGATTGAACCTGGGCCCTTGCGCTTGCAAGACAGGTGCTGCAACCACTGAGCTAAATCCCTAGCCCCATTTTTTTTTTTGAAATAGGGTCTCTCTTTTGTGGTTCAGACTGGCCCTGAGCTCACTATGTGTAGCCCAGGCAAATCTCAAACTCACAGCAATCCTCCTGTCTTTGCCTCCCAAGTGCTGGGATTACAGGTGTGAGCCACACAGCCAGTGTTGTGGTATGTGGTACTGATTGCTGGTGGGTGTGAGTCACCATGCTGGGCACTGCTGTATGGGATTGAACCTGGGCTCTTGCACTTGCAAGCAGCAATCAGTGCCACATACCACAGTGCCAGGCGAGGTGGCTCACACTACTCGCAGCAGCAATCAGTACCACATACCACAGTGCTGGGCGTGGTGGCTCACACATATAATCCCAGTACTCAGGAGGCAGAGGCAGGAGGATTGCTGTGAAGAAAGTTTGAGGCTGAGCTCAGGGCCAGCCTGAATTACAAAGCAAGACCCTGCCTCAAAAGAAAAAAAAAAAGAGCATAGCTCATGCATACAAGTATAAGCCCTGGGTTTAAAGCCCTGGGTTTAATCTCTGGTACTTAGAAACAAGTTTTAGTTTTATGTTGCTGCCTGTCAACACATCACCTAAAATGCTATAGAAAGGTCTGCCCTTGGTAAAACTCTCATCTGCCACTGGGAAAGATGTCAGTGTTCTACAAGTGGTGACAGCTCTGTAAGGCTTCCTAAGCTTTGCTGGACTGGAAGCAAAAGCCCATGAAATAACAATTTCCAAACAGACCTTTACTTCAAACTTATTTCACTAAAATTAGAAAACCATGGCTGGGCTTGGTGGCTCATGCCTATAATCCCAGCACTGGGGGGGCAGAGGCAGGAAGACTGCTGTGAGTTTGAGGCTGGCCTGGTCTATGTTCAGGGCCAGCCTGACCTACAAAGTGAGATCCTGTCTCAAAAAAACTAATAAATACAATGTAAAATAAG
>PVIR01014321.1:21499-40539 GCA_004026965.1 Petromus typicus | reverse complement strand
GGGGACAATGTTGAGATTGTAACAAAAAAGTAAGGAAACAAATTTTATATATATGGGGGGGTGGTAGGGTGGGTGGGGCTATGGGAAAAAATGAGAATTAAGTTGTGTCTTATACTGGTACAAATCCCCATTATGGAGTGCAATCATGATGTGTATATTTAATGTACCAATAAAGATAATTAAAAAAAAAAAAGAATAAGTGACATCTACAAAACCAAAAGCAACTTCTAATTTCCCTATTAGTCTGAACAACTAATTGATTTTTGCAAGTGAAACTCAATATACTAGTTTTTAATAGTGCTCTCCCCTCTCTCTCCTTTTATAAATCCTGACTTTTTAAATTGAATTTATTGGTACATTTTAAGTATATATTATGATCACATTCCTCACTGAGAATTTGAACCTGCATTTATATCTTGATTATTTTGTCCTTTTCCCATAAGGTCCATACAAGAGTTCTATTTTTTTTTTCCTTTTTGCTATTAATTTTATTCTTTCCCTTCTTTATTTTTGCTTGCCCCCCTCAGTTTCCCTTGTTTATAGCAGCACAGTTTGTAATAACTAAATCTTAGAAACAGCCCAAAAGCCGATCAACTGGTGGGTGGATAAATAGAAGTTCTGATTTACAGAACACCACTGAGAACTGCAAAGTCTATTTCTATTTACTGACATTTTCAGTCATAAAGTTAACATTTTTCTGTTTCTCCATCAAGCTATTAAATTTTGATTTCAAAACCGTCACTTTACCATTTAGGCTTGAGTGCTACAGATTATTGTCTTAATTTTTGAATTTTGCCAGGCATGTTTGCTCTGCCAACCCCCTAACTTATTTGTAGATCATCTTGATTTTCTTTAATGCTAGGGGTTTTTGTTTGTTTGTTTGTTTGTTTGTTTGCTTGCTTGTTTTGAAACAAGGTCTTGCTTTGTAGTTCAGGCAGGTATTAAACCTAGTCTAGCACTCAGCAGTCCTCCTGCCTCTGCTTCCCAGTGCAGGATTACAGAACTGAGCCACCACGCCTGAATGCTGGTTTTATTTTTTAAAAATGATTTTATTTGTACATTTTATATATACAATATGATAACATGTAACATTAGGAACTTGTATCTGTACATGACACATCCCGATTCTATTTTTTTCCCCTTTCTTCTGCTTAATGCTAGTTTTAACCATAACTCCATGATTATGACTTCAGTTGGACTAACACTTTCTCTCTCAGGGATTCCAAGCTCAATGTCTTCAGAGTACGGTAATGTTTTTTTGTGTTTTTTTCCCTGTAGCTTTTGTGAATCAAGTTTCTTAGGAATTCTTCAGCTTTCAAGTCCTTGATTATTCTTTGACTGACCTGATGAAATTTTACTCTGCATATACAAGACGTGTTGCACAGCAATAGACTCTAGGGTGACTTTCTGAGGATTTCTGGAGATATTTATGCACATAGTTCTTCTTTTCAAGTATTATACTTTCCTAAATTCCATCTACCTCAGCATTCCCAGTTTCCAATCTTTATTTGTCACTGAGTGTATCTACAAATGAACAATGAGAATATGAAACAATGTTTAACATCATTAGTCAAGAGGAGTGTCAAATAAATCCGCAGAGGACACCACTAAATTCACATCGGAGTACCCAAAATGAGGAAGAATTATGACGGCAGTTATTGTGAGACTATGAAACAGCTAGAATTGTCATATAGTGATTGCTAGTATGATTAAAAATGACATTCTTTTTGGAAAACAATTTGAAAATTTCTTACCTAGTTAAACAAATACATAGTATATGATTCAGTAGGTTCACTTATAGGCATGTGCCCAAGAAAAATAAAAACATGAACCCAAAACATCTATAAGTTAGTATTCACAGCAGCATTATGTATAAAAGCTAAAATGTGAAACTATCCCAAATATCTTTTCACTGACAAATGTGTAAACAAACCATGGTCCATTCAGATAACAAAATACTATTCAGCAATGAAAAGGAAATGAAATATCACCTCATACAACTATGTGAATAAGTCTCAAAGTCCTTATGGTAAGGGAAATAAACCAAACAAATATACAGTAGTGCCTGATTTTATGTAAATGTTATTCTGGAATGTTAATTGAAATCTACAGTAACAAAAATAATGTGAGTTTATTTTAATAGACAATGTAAGTAGAGATCTTAAATAACAACCTTTTGATTATTGTACAAATTTCTTACTTTAGTGTTCTCAGTCTTGAAGGAGAATGAGACATGTTAGCTAAATTTTGGGCTAATAATCTTTGCATCATCAATTTTTGATGTATGTTCCATGGGTGATTAATTTTTTTATGTGCAGAGCTGAGCTGGGTTCTGACCCAAAGTGATAAAGTAATAAAGAGAGCAGATATAATATAAAAGCAGATATGCCAAGCTTTGTGCTAATTAGATATCCACCTGGCATCTGTGATTTCTTCTTGGAGACACTGTGATGGAAGCATAGAATGATTCACCTGGTTTTAGGTCTGATGACATAGAGTGTGAGAGGGCAAAGACAAGTATACTTCATTCTTTACATAGGTCCTGGATCAAGACATGAGATTATATTTGCCCTTTGTCTCCATGGTGATTTCTTACTATCTCACTGATCTCTCTGCCTGTACCTTTTTGTTCCCATCCTCAATCACAGCCTTGGCTCATAGCAAACATTTATCAAATGGTCTGTGTCCTGAACTCCTCATTTGCCTGTGACTGGGCTTAGTCACTGCACACAAGGCATTCATTATTAAGCTTTTGCTAGATAAATGGAACTTCTGATGAATAAGTATATATTCCATATTTCCTTTGCATTCCTGGAAAAAAAGCATTATGAAAAGAATTAATTTAGCTCAGTAAAAGTTGCAGATATATGTTTAGTGATCCAATTAGTAAATAAAATGCAATACAGAAAACTGATTTGCAGAAATAACTAAATATTTTATTGTTTTTCCTCTGTGTTTAGTTTATTTCTCACTTTTGCTAATATCTATTTTAACTTTACATTCTGGATACTTTCGGGTAAAAGAGAATCTATAAAAAGTTTCTGCTGAATGTTCTCAGAGCCTTCTCACTGGATTTTCTTTTACATTGTAGCAAAAGCACAAAGTGGAGCTTTTTTCCTCTACAATAAGCAAAGATTATTTTCGTGAAATTACTTAGAGTGACAGTAAACTTTGTCCTGTGAAGAATTCTAGAGCTATGGGGAAAAAAAATATTTGGTCTCCTTAGAGAGTAATGGGAGAAATCAGGGGTTGAAAATGTCTCCAGGCTACTTTGAAAAAGTTTATTCCAACTGCTAAAAAGAGGCACCATGTTTTATGGTCAGCACTTCTGCTCCCAGCATGGATCTGGGCCTTTTCTTTGATAGGCTCATGACTTCCTAAATGCCGTATATAATAACTATGGGAACACCAACTCATCCTGATGCATTGGCTGTTAGGGATTTTGCTGCCAAAGGTGAATCTCAAGATCTAGAATCAAAAAAGTTAAATATTTCTATGCATAAGAAATAATTTCTTATGAAAGAGAAGGACAAGAAATCTATACACACGCAAAACCATGCCAAACAAGAATAGCCACTGCCATGGCCAATATTCTTTGACATTTCAAATTTTGAGGCATTTGCCTTTCACTCTAGCACTTACAAAAGGAGACTTTTGATTCTCCTGTCTAGGTGATAATTATTGCTTTATCTGAAAAATGTTAACATTATCTATGTCAAAGATATAAGACAGAGGTCACAAACAATGCACATATAAAAATAAGTCAGCATTAAGTGTATTCCTTATAATGGTTATAGAGTCTCTGCTTTAAATCTGGATCATTTGGAACTTGTCTTAAGATAGTGAATTTCCTTCAGCATTCTTACTAAGCAACATTTGAGCATCAAAGTTTACATTGTATGAGCTTTTCAGGAATACATTATCAAACACCTTCCATTTTGATTCCTAGTTCTACCAAAATAAATATCAGTTTACTAGACAAATTTATTTTCCTACAGTTCTAGATTAAAGAAGTCTAAAATAGATCTACAGTTAAATTGTGGGCAAGGCTAGTTCTTTCTACCAAGTCTAGGAAGAACCCACTTTCCCTGGCTTATCTGTTTCTATAAGCCACAACTTACTTTGAGTCTTGAGCCCTTTCTTTCATTTTCTAAACCATCAGTTTAGAATCTTAAGATCTCTCTCAGGGCCAGGGATTTAGCTCAGTGGTTCCGGCACCTGTCTTGCAAGCACAAGGACCCAGGTTCGATCCCCGCTAACCACATACAATACTGGGTGTGGAGACTCACGCGCAGCAGCAATCAGTACCACATACCACAGTGTTAGGTGTAGTGGCTCACGCCTGTAATCCCAGCACTCGGGAGGCAGAGGCAGGAGGATTGCTGTGATGTGAGTTTGAGGCTGAGCTCAGGGCCAGCCTGAACCACAAAGTCAGACCCTGTCTCAAAAAAATAAAAATGAATGAATAAATAAATAAAGATCTCTCTCCCCTCTGGATTAGGTTTCTATTCTCAGATATCAAAGATTCCCCTCCTTCTTTTATAAAAATACTTTTGTACATTCAGTCCACTCAAATCATACAGGAGAGTTTCTTGATCTCAAGATCTTCTATTTGATGTCTGCATTTCTCTTATGCCAAGTAAGAAAATATTCACAGGTCTGGAGGAATAGGATATTTCTGTGGATATTATTGTGCCTACTACACATAATGTTATTTTCCATGATGTTAAAAAACACACTAATAGACTAATTAATGATGTTCTTTGTCCTTGCGCATAGACATGAAATGTTGAAACAATTTATAATATTTAGATATGAGTTAGTTTTAGAATAACATCAATGTCAGTGCATATAAGGCAGGAAGCATAAAGTCTAATAGAACTAAATTTTAATAAGCTGAGGCCAATTAGAATTTTGTGACTAAAACAGAATAGTCCAATTAATCCTGTGCTTATTTTGTCAAGCTATTGTAAGACATTTAGCTCCCATTCCATCTATGTGGCACAGAATGAATGAATATCATGTAGATGATTCACTTTCACATGCTTTATTTGTTCATATAAATTTCCTTTTTGAATGACTGGGTTGTCTTATTTATTCTTCAGTAACAAATAATCTAAACAGATCTTTTAGCTATTTGGAGGTCACTTAGGCTTTAAGAAGCTGTTCTGTCATTATAGAGTCATAAAACTTAACAGCCCATGAATACTGCCTGAGTTCAACACCAAAAGCTAAATTGGATAAAATAGTACATTAATTACAGCCCATTATGATCAACAGTTTGTTAGGGAAAATATGGTTACATGAATTCTTCAAAATATATTAAAAAATAAAACATTTTTAACATAGCAACAGAAACTTTATAAAATTTAAAAAATCCTTTAAAAAACTTTAACAAGACATCTATTAATTTCTTACTCATTTCTGGTTCCCATATATATACATAACTCCTTTTGATGTATCTATCATTGTAACATAGATACAAGTTATATTGTCCTTCTGATAAGCTATTACACATAGCTATCATTTCATTTTAATGTCTGCAGTATATACCACAGCTTCAATATAATATGATTTTCTTGATCCCATCATTGTTTTTATATTGGTTCCATTTTTAACCATTATAACACTGCTGGGATGAAAATTAGGGTATTTGGGGGATGGGTGATATTACTTTTGAGGCACGATCTTGAAAATGCATTTGTAGTCAAGTGGAAATGAAAGTAAATGATGGGAGGGCTTGCTACATGTTTATCATTATAGAAAATTCCCCCAGAGGTAGGAACATCATGTAAAAAGAAGTCAATATTGGTTTTGTATGAAAGAACCTATCACACCTACAATAATTTACCTAAGCACAGATAAAATACTGGAAAATATGTTCAATGAGTACAATTATTCAACAATGCAGATTATTGTTGATTTATATAGATAAGACTACATATACTCAGAATGATAAAAAAAACTATGGTTGATATTTCAATTTTAAGTAAATTATTGCAATATGAGATATATTGTCATGAACATCCCCCCAAAGACCCTTGATCACTTCGTACATATAGCCTATCATTCTTGCTTCTTTCAGAAGTCCTGGAAGTTCACTCTTGTGATTTCAAAAGTCATAGTTGAAAATGGATATACGTCAAGTGCAGGATTTTGCTCTAGAATTACACAGCAGCAATATATTTCAATGGATATTGGATGAGGAGGAACCCTCATCTACTCAAGTGTGAAAATTTACACTAAATAGCCCTCTCCATTATGTGTCAGCCACACAAAGGAAAGTGGCAGCCAATGGGTAATTTCACTTGCATCCGTTTTCTTTTCATGATTTGAGGATTCCCACCTATCTCTCTGGCCATATTCCTTGAAGAAGAGTGGCAGGGAACACACTGCTGGTCAAATCTTGCATCACAGTTTTGGCCGGTAAACATAACTTTGGTATCTTGAGAGCATAATTAAATAGCTGAGCAGAGAGAATAACAGGAAAAATCCCTTCCAGGCAATCTAAACGGGCTGCTTGAAATTACTAACACACCTTGACAGAGGCAGGCGACTTGCATCTGAGGGGCTTAGGGAAGCAATGACTACTATGTATACAGACTGCAAAGAAAGTGCACCAGTTTTCATATTTGATAAATGCACCGTCTTAGAGCTAACGCCTTGCAAGTATGGATATTTAAATATATTTCACAAACAATACTTAGAATAGTGAGTGGAAAGCTAGCTCCCACTGCACCATCTTTAAATAAACATGTGACTATAATTAAGCTCATTCCTACCAGTACAAAACTAAACGATAATTCAAAATACTGTAGTCAAATCTCCCAAAATTATAAATTCTATTCAATTACCACTCTGAAAATATCACAAGGTTCCCAATCAGAAGCATTACAGTCTTTTGGTGATTTTCCAGGGTCAGCTCCGACACTCTCTGTGTATGCCAAAAATAAATCACAAAGTTTAGCAGTAGGCATGCCAAATTCCAGTGCCTCAGACTACTTGAAATTGAAAGTTTGCCCTTAATATGGCCCTTTCTTAGGTCAAGTAAATGCTTGTTGAAAGTACTATTTATAGGATTTTCCTTATTTATAAGATGTAGGTTTGATTTTCCCCCTCAAATTACAAGTTATATATTTTGTGGTTATTCGTGTTGTTTTGCAAAAACAAGTGTAAATTTTAAACAATTACATTTGTATAGTACAAAAGTGATCCTCATTATTCTTGGCCTAAATATTCCAAGGAAAATGTTGTGGAAAACTTTTCTTCAGTATACAAAAAATTACTAACTACTTACCCATTATATTATATAGGCTCCTTTAAAGGATATGTGCTTTTCAGTCCCCGAAGGTATAAACACAATTAGTAAATACCTTCATTTCAGATAAATTGATTATCTGAGAATAGATATCACAGACATTCTGAAAGACTAAAATATTTTGATTTAATGTATCATATAATGTGCAACACAGTTAAATAGCTTACATAGCTGCATGTTACTTAAAGCCGCATGTATTTGCATAGTCGGATGAAATTCATAGGGGGTACACCTGAATAGTAGAGTTCTTGTCTAGCATATACCCAACCCTGCCTTAGAGTCTTAATGCTATTAAAAAATAAAAGTAGAAAAATTAAAAAAAATAAATCCTTCATCCTAGTGAACCTAAGTTAGGCTCTGAGTTTTTTCTATAAATTTCTAGAAAAACTATGAAAAACACTGGCTATAATAAATCAGTCATCTTCAGCATTTCTATTTTTTATCATTACCTCTTTCCTCAAAAACTGCTCCTTGTTTTGAAAATACACAAAATTTCCATGTGCTTTTCTTGGCAGAGGTTTTCCTTTGGCCTCTATTAGGAAATCATCTATTAGGAAATTATATACACTGCTTTCTCTACAAAAAGAGTATTTTTGACATGTCAGCCCTAATGCTTCTTCCAAAAGTATTGCCCTCATCTTTAACAAAATTACATAGCTTTTGATCTATAAGAATGCTAACAAATAAATATATTCATAAAGGTAAGTCATGATGTAGCAAGAGTAAATTATTCTTACAAAATGTGAAAAGTGGTTCAGGCTCATATCATCAATATTAGAACCCAAGGTACCATATTTACTATTTTAGTTCTTAGTCAATTCCTCTGATTGTTAAAAAGACATTTGTACATGAATTATTCTTTTCACAAGTTCTCATCAAATCAAGCAATTTATTTTGTAGGAGATACTCAAAACATAAATAAGTTGAAGAGCTAAACTAATGATAATAGAAAAAGGTGAGAGATGATTTGCAAAAGACAAGAAAGGGAGGGAGAAAATGCCATGAAGAAATAGCACAAAGGAAAAAGAGGAGGGACAGGATGAAAAAGACATTAAGATGTGTGATATATATGTACATACTAACTCCCCATGATGAATGTAAACACTGTATACAGCAACATGAGCTAATCAACATAAATATTTAAATTTTCATTTTGATTTAGTTAGACATTTTTACTTTTTAAATTTTACGTAAATTGATTGCATTGATACATTTTATATATACATTATGATCACATCCAACATTGAGAGTCAGTATCAGTTCATGATTCCTTTTAATTCTCATTTTTCCCATTCTCCTGCTCTCCTACAAACCCATTCTCTATACATAAGCTTTGTTTCCTATTTTTTTTTTTTCAATAGGGTCCTTCTTTGTAGTTCAGGTTGGCCCTGAACTCATACATCATCCAGGCTGACCTCAAACTCGTGGCGATCATCCTGCCTCTGCCTCTCAGTGTGTTGGGATTACAAATATGAAGCACCATGCCCAGTGATATATTTTTTTAATAAATCAAATGTATCTTAATGTCTAGCCTTTACCTTCCCAATAAATATGCTATTTTCCCTTAGGTTTCCTATAGCAGGCGGGAATATCTTCAGTCTTTCATTAGTCTCAGGATCAAACTTCAGAGCCTTTTCTGGATCTTTCCCTTCACTTTCATCCACTGCATGCCTCTTGCCCTTTAGCATTCAGGCATTCTATTTGTATTTTTTCACTACTAACACCCTGGCTGGAATATGCATCACCTCACACATGGACAAATAACAGCAGATGTTTCCCAGTTTTAGAATCTTCGAGTTCCTCTTGTTCTTATTCATTTTGGACATTGCTGCCAGAACAAATTTCTTAAAACATAAATCTCGGCCCGGGGAGTTAGCTCAGTGGTTCTAGCACCTGTTTTGCAAGTGCAAGGACCCAGGTTTGATTCCCCGGTAACCACATACAATACTGGGTGTGGAGACTCATGCCCAGCAGCAACCAGTACCACATACCACAGTGCCGGGCGTGGTGGCTCACGCCTATAATCCCAGTACTCGTGAGGCAGAGACAGGAGGATTGCTGTGATGTGAATTGCAGGCTGAGCTCAAGGCCAGCCTGAACTACAAAGTGAGACCCTCTCAAAAAAGAAAGAAAGAAAGAAAGAAAAACATAAATCTCACTAAAGCACCTTTTATTTAAAACATTGGGGAGGTGTTCTTCAATGACCTATTTGATATATTCATATTATATGGAACTGAAATTATTGTAACTTCCTTGAATTATATGTAGGGCCTTGCATAGTCTAATTTGACCTTCCCTGCACACTGATCTTCTCCATACCTATCCCTGACAGAGATCCAGTGGTCTAGTTAAGTATCTCGTCATAGTTCCTGAGCATCATAGCCATTCTTTGCTCTAAAAGCTTCTTCATGTTTTATTTAGCTGCATTTCCTCCTGAGCAGTGATCAGAACACTGCCAAAAGATCACGTATATCTGAACTATCTGAGATGCTTACCAAGTGTGCATATTCCTAAGCTCACAAGACAGACCTTCTGCAGAATACAAATGGAATCTATGTTTGTACAAGTTTCTAAAGTGATTCTGGTCTAGGCTAAATTTTGAGTTCTCTTGTATCAGGAACACATAGAACCCTACTCTTAGTTCCTTTGTGGCACAATGCCTGATACACATCATTAAATGAATATAAAAATAAAAACTGATGTGGTGGTGCACATTCACAATCCTAGAAATCAGGAGGCTGAGGCAGGAGGATCCCAAACTCAAAGCCAGTCTAGGTTACATAGTGAGGTCAAAGTCAGCCTGAGCTAAATAGTAAGCCCTGGTCTCCACACTCCCAAACCCCTAAAAAGGGTAACATTTATTTTGACACTGAAAATCTTAAAGAGAAGTTTATCTTCAAATTCTAGATTTCAGGGGGTTAAAAATTAGCTCAATAGTACAATGCTAGTGGGACATATGTGAGGTCCTGTGTTCAGTCCCAACACTTCAAAAACAAGTAACAAATTCAACACTTCAAGAATGAAGGTGAACTTCTCTCTCCATCTTTTTGTCTTCAACTTCACCCAGCTCTTGGTTAAGACTATGGATATGCATTTCAGGTTTGTTTCCCTTGGCAAACTTCACCAATCTCTCTAGCAAAGCCCGGATGCAGTCAAATGGCATTGGGGTAACTGTCCAGCAGGCTTGATCACAGCTCCTGTTTCAGCCTCTTCCAAAGTCATTACTGAAAAAGAAGTTAGGAAGTGAACACTGGTGGCAGGCTCAGCACTGAGCAAATATGTTCTGACTGACAACAAAATGAAACTAGGGAAGTTGTCAAATTCACAGCCAGAGATAATGGAAAACTTGATAGGACAATGACATAGCATGCGTATAGGGTTTCTGGTCAGAAACAATAAGCAAGCTCCTCTGAACACAGGGAACTGTCTTCTTCCAACAGCTGCTCACTCACAATGAAAATGCTGTGGTTAATTTCAAACCTGGAGGAATTGCTACAGAGAATGAAAACAAAATAAAGAAAGGTGGTATTCTTGTGGAAAGTCCTTTGAGACAAAACAATGCAATCTCAGATCCTATCTGAAAAAAAAAAAAACATTGAATATTTTTAAAAGAAATATATACACATAGAAAATAATTTTAAAAATATGTACAGTTATATGATTAAAAAGATTCGCCTCCTTTTTCATTTCATATAAAGATTCTGATTTGTAAATATTTGAATTTTATTAATTATTGCATATTCTGAACTTCTATTATTGTTAATAATTTATATCCCATTCTTGTTTTTATAAGCAAGACAGACTTTCTTCTCACAGAAATCCCATTTTTTACAGAAAAAATTAGAGATTCAGATATTATCAAGTAGCCAAACTTTTCAGAAATTGAAAATATTTCTACAGCACACATGAGCAAGAGAAAAAAACTGTTATTGCAAGAGCAGAATGACAGGCAGGGATACTCCATGTGCCTGAGGAAGCAGAGAAAGATGAACTCTGCCTGCATCCAACCCTCACATAGGAAACACATGTGCTGTATCAGTCAGTGCCAGCTGAAAATCTCTGTGACCATAACTTGTGACCAAGGGACCATAGCTTGCAAATGGTGGGGTGCTGATCTAAAAACAGGTTTCTCTTCCATCAAATCTCTTCATTACACTATCTTGACTTGTGCTTATAGTTCGTTGGTTGCGAGCATCATACTAAATGGTCAAAAACAAACTTTTCATGCTAAAATCAGAAACAAGACAAGGATGTCCACTATCACCACTCCTGTTCAATATAGTTCTGGGAATATTAGCCACAACAATTAGACAAGAAAAAGAAACAAAAGGAGTAAGGATAGGAAAGGAAGAAATTAAGTTACCACTAGGCTGATGACATGATACTGCATATACAAGGTCTCAAAAACTCAGTCAAAAAATTTTTGACTTAATTGCCAGGTTCAGTACAGTGGCTGAGTACAAGGTCAACACCCCAAAATCAATAGCCTTCCTATACACTAACATTCTAAAATCTATTCTATCACTTATCCACCTAAGTGCCTTACTTCAGGCTACAAGTAAATGTTGACTTTCATCTAATATTCTGAAGTATATGATATTGTCCTGAATCCTAAAATTTCTTAGAAATACAATCCTGAAAAATTCATTTTCTTGATGTGCCTTATGTGTTTATGATTATAAAATTTTTAAATTTAAATTTAAAATTTTACATTTATTAATTTTAAGTTTTGATTTCTTGAGGGTAGTGTTGTTTGAGTAAATATTCCCCAAATGGAAACATTTACTTTTTCTTTGATTTACTAAATAAAAGCACTCATCTGAGTTTTAAAGTACATAAAGTGGAATAGTCCTTCAGGTACTTTATTTCATTGTTTTTTCAATAAGCAGGAATCATATTACAATTCATGAGTTCAATAATAATTGATGATACTTCTAGGATTCAAATAATTTTCTACTATTTCTTGAAAGGTAAAGGAATGTTAAACAATATTTTTAAGTAAAGTGAATTTTTAATAGTACCTACTATTTTTATTTTCAAAATATTATTTCATTTATATCTGGAACTCACACTTCAAGAACTGATCCTCCATCTCTGCTTGATTAATGGTAAATCAAATGAGTGTATGGCAACAAATGGTAGACTAGAGAACCTTTATCCTCTTGCCTGTTGATAACAAACTCAAAAATATTATTTCTTTAGTACAGTTGCAAAAGCTCTATAGAGAACAAATAGTATAATAATGTCTTCATTTGTAGTCATATAAACAGTATCATATAATTCAATTGGCTATTAGAACTCATAAAACTTCTAGTTAAATATAATATGCTCTACACATACTACTGTTGGTAGTGTCTTACATTGGTATTTACTATATAGGGCAATACATTGCTTCTTTTCAGTTTTTCTTATTTTTTTTTATTTTTATGTACAAGTTCCGAGTGAAACATAACTTTTCATTTATTTAAGTTGTCCCAAGTATAGATTTCTAAGATAAAAGCCAGATTTACATGAGGCCTGTGGAAGAACACTGTCATATTAAACTGTCTTAGTCTGTACTCGAATTCCACAATATTGACGCTGTTTACCTTTGAAGCCAGGTGACTGCTGGCTGCCGAGGGCCTCCCTGCAGTGTTTACAGGACTCTGTGATGTGCACCCAGCATCTACTCATCACAAAAGCTACTCACAATTCTTTTTAGGTTTTGATAATCAAAAATCTCTTTAGACACTGCCAAGTGTCAAGAAGTCAAAATCAGACCTGGGAAATCAACTCCATAATGATGACTGAGATAAGATTGTGTCTTGCTGTTAAAAATCCTGTAGGAAATGAGAAATCAGATACAACCACACTCAACGTCCAGTCTGTTTCCAGTTGAAATCTGTACCCATATTCCCTTTTGAAAAGGAAGGTAGATCAATAGCTTTAAATTTTATTAAAACTATCCAAAGACCACCAGAAATCACAGAAGTGTCTGAGAAAGAGCAAAAATAAAGCAAATTTTAGAGGTTATTACTTTTTCTTACTTCATCTAAGAAAAGTGAACCAAAACTACTCCAATTTTAATTTTTTTTCTTTAAGGAGTTCAAAATATGATGGAACACAGTCTACTAGATGATCTGCAGATGTGTGTGCGTGTGTACATATATGTGTGTCTGTGCAAAGGTCCCAGTGTGTGTGTGTGTGTGTGTGCACAGCAGAATGTGCAGCCAGAGGGGACGGTGACCAGGACAAAAGCTAGAACTGGGAAAATCAGATTGCAAATACAAAAACAATTTAAGGCAGCCTCAAGGTAGAAAGCCAGGGAAGCAGACATATCAAGTGCAATAAAATAAATTTCAAGTACAGAAAGAAGCATCACACGGGACACCCCTAGGAACTGAGAGGATGAGGCAAGGCAGATGGCCCCATGTATGCATCATCCTGAAAATAGAGGACACAGAGAGCAAGACAGCTTGGGACCACCTCTCTTCTTGTCAATTTGCATATGTGCCCCAATATGGACAGAGGCATCTCTCTTCAAAAAATCTGGCCTAGAGACCTGCATATGGTAATCACTGACAATGTGTTCCTAGGTTGGTAGCATAGGATCAGATATACTTGTTTGGAAAAGGCATCTCAGTGACCCTGTCTAGCAACAAACAGCTAGTTAACAGGTTATGTTTGTCCTGATGTGTCTGGTTTCCACCTCATTGTTAAACTGATGGCTGTCATTTTTCAATAGCAATAAGGGTACAGAGTTAGACTGGAAAAGTGTCTGACTATGTTTGTATCTGCTTTCTCATTTTCCAAGTGGATTTTTAAAGCTTCCATAAGAACACCCAGAACATCTCTTTCATGTGCAACATGACCTTGTTAAATACACTAAACAAAATATCATAAGTCACATATTTTAGTTATGTATTTTTCATGCATTAAAATGTTTACAGCATTTATTACCATATGAATATATTCCCTGGTTATTGTGTCTTCTCACATGAATATGAATACTCTTACTGCGGGGTCCTTCTTGTTTTATTGAATGCTGTCTCTCTAGCACGTAGAACAGTACCTGACATTCAAAGCCACTCAATAAATATTTGTGGAATGAATGGAGAATAAAGAAATCAGAGGGTATGCTTGTACATAGGTAACAAAACATTTTGAATACCTTGCTCTCACATTATTTGGAGAAAGAACACGCTGCCTTATTATATCATTATTATTCACCTTTCCTTGTACTTGCTGAAGTCAGCGACACTGTCAACAGAACACCTGAGGATTTCTCAGTGAATCACAGAGGAGGAAATCTTTCTGATCTCTATTTTGATATCATGCATAAAGACTACATGCAAGTCAGAGAACTAGAAGTTGAATTAGTGGTGTTAGGTTGAAAGACAGACTGTGGATCCAAATAAGTTGTGTGGAGTTATGTTTCTCTTTGCCTTCCCTACAATTATTCTTGACCTCCAGCTGCATCTAAATAGGAATAGAAGCCTTAGAGTTTAGTTATTGCTATGGAGTCCTACTGATACCCATTAGAATGTGAGACTAGCACCTTTTACAGAAGAAATCATTGTACTAATTAGATCCCAAGAGCAATTACCTGCAAAGGTGAAGACAGATTCTTAGGCGTCGGGAACTTCTGTAGAACTAGCCAGGTGATAAATAAGCACTGACAGTTCAGCATCCTTCCTCAGAGCAGCACCTGCCCAGGGAGTATCTGGCTCTGAGTGCTATGCTATCCGGTTAAAGTTTGGTCAAAGCAGAGTGAATGGGTTACCTAAGTGAAAAATTGTTTCAAAAACATTGGTATTTGGAAGGCGGAATTCACAGTAGAGTGAGGCAAGCTGTGAAAATTGTGCTTCCTGAGAAAAGTGAGAGCTGTCACAGACTTTGAAATGGTGCCTCATGACTAAGGAGTTCACAGGTTGCAAAAGATTTAACATAGCTCTTTAAAAACATGTGAGTCAAGAAAAACACTACCCAGGTGTGCTCGCTTTTGTGTTTATACACAGGTTGAATTGTAGGGAATCCATAATGTAACTGTTTTCTCTATAGAGAATCATTTTGGAAATTTTCTCTGAATTGCCAGAGTCTAGATAATTTCTTAATAGAAACAAGAAACTGTTTCATTTTTTAAAAAATATATAAAAATGATGAGAGCATCAAAGTTTAAGATTTTTTTTAAAAATTAAAGTGTAAGAACACAGCAAAGGAGAATCAAAAAAAAAATAGACGATGGGGGAGCACAGTTATAAACCAGAAATCTGCCTAAAAATATTTTTGCCTTTTATTTACAGCTCACTGGCTACTCTGTCACTTAAAGGTACATGATTACAAAGTGCTCTGGGCCTCCTTTCTTGACTAACAAAACCAGAGGTGGTGATACCATAGAGGCTTTGAAAGTGCCTTCATCAGCCTGTACCTTCGAAGTTCCGGTGATTTGAAACTCTAACAAGGATTGTTCATTAATACATAGCAGTGTGGTTCTTATCTGTGTGTCAGCAAATTATCAAAACACCTGTGAAGAGTGGCATTACATCTTAGCTATGAATCATAAGAATAAAGAAGGAAAGTAATCCTTTCCCAAGGAGAAGCAGCACTCCAGGCACTGCAATGCGGTGTGCAAGTGTTTTCTAATAAGTTATGCTTACAGCATAGCTTCCTTCCTTTGGAAGTCGTCACCTCTCATTTAAACATCGTACAAATGAGCAATGACAACGTGAGAACAGATTGGATTATAAAGCTATGACTCAACAAAGGAACTCCCAAACTCTAGACTCAGCTTTCTGCTCTCCATTTCTTTTTCACTCATGTGTAGATGAATTAAGGTCATCAGTTAACTCAAGGGTAGGGCAATGTCATGTTACTACACAAGTGTCAAATGCTCATGAATGTGGAGATCATGTTTTTCTATCAGAGTGAGAGTTTGGAATTATTATTATTTTTTATATTTCAGAGGCAGGAATATAATTCTGAAATAAGCCTCATGGTAAAATGAGGTTAGAATAAATGACAATAGTGCTGCTGCCAGGTACTCTTTGAACACTTTACCCTTGAAATCTCTTCTCATAGTTTTCAGGCTCCTTTAGTGATAACATAGTAGAGACTATTATTTCTTACTCCGCTATGTATTTTATCTTCCTTAGTAATATAATTCCCAAATTATTTAGTATGTCAAAATGCTTCACAAAAAGGCTATATTTCTGAACCTCCTTTGCAACAACAGGTGAGAAAGCCAGGTTTCAGGCAAAAAACTGCAAGGAAAAATGTTATGTGGGATATTCTGGAATGTTCTCTAAGTATAACTGATGACATTGCCTAAGTTTCCTCCATCCAGCTAATGCATATAACATGGTTGCAAGGAGAGCTTTGCCAGCCACCATAGATCATGCACACAGGATGAGGGAAAAAGAGAGCTTTAACTCCACATTGACTAGAGCAGCAATGCCAGCCTGAGGCTTTTTGGGCCTTTTTTGTTGGTTAAGCTGGTGCTAATTTGAATTTTGCATGTTGTGTGACCTAATTTAACCCTAATTAACAAAAAATACCAACATGAATTAGAAATGGTAAAGTGAAGAGAAAGAAAATCCAATGAAACTTATGGAAAACAATCGAATGCATATCTTCCACATCTCAAGGCCAAGAGTATTGGCATATGTTTATAATATGTTTTGTAAATTATTAGTTAAATAAGAGCATATATTTGTTTGTGCACCTTTAAAGGAGGTTTGCAAAATTACATATTAAAATATAACACCATATTTTCTTTTGAGTAGCAGTGTATATTTTGATCATCAAATAATAGACTAGAAAACTAAATTCAATTGAGCTCTTCCTCTGAGTTAAGGAATGTGCTTGGCTCCATAATGTCTTTCAAAAATTCATATCCAACTACAAACTCTGGTTATGTCCTTATTTGTAAAAAGCATGTTCGCAGATGTAATTATTTGAAGATCACAAGATCAAATGCTATTCTATTCAGGGTTAGCTTGAAATCTGATAACCTGAGTCTTTACAAGAGAGAAAAATTTTCACACAAGAAGACACATCCAGCTAAGAGAGATGCTGATGCCAAAGAGAAGTTCAGGCAGAGATGCAGCCACTGCCGTGTAAGGCCAAGGTGGCCGGTAACTAGTGGAGAAATTGGAATGCAGGCACTGCACCATTTATTTTTCTCACAGCCTCCATGAGAAACTTTCATTGTGACAAACCTGATATCAGATTTTTGGCCTCCTGAAGAGGGAGGCAACAGACTTCTGTATTTTACTCCACCATGTGGATAGTAATCTGTCACAAAATCCTGGAAAACTAATACCAGAAAATGAAGATGAAATCCAGGCTTTCCAGCCCTACCTGCTTTGTTGTGACTCTTCGCTCAGCCAAAACCACTCAATCAATGCATAGCCACCCTGTACAATCACCCACCTCTCTGCATGCTTCAACCAATCCACGACCAACGTGTATGGTTACTCCCCATGACACTTGCTTTATAAGTGTAGGCACCGCTTAATAAAAATGGAAGTGTTCTCTGAAACTCTCACTGGAGTCTTCATTGTGACTCCATTTGCCTCACCCCTCCCAACCTGAGTTTCCATTACTCCAAAAGGACAATGACAAGTGGCTGCCAATGTGGGACTTGCATATACCAGGTAAATAACTTCCAGTGAACATAAGTGAGTGACTCTTGATGGGTAGTCTCTTTAGTTGGTGATCTTGAAACCTCACCTCCTCACCCCTGAGCTGGCAACAAGCAGTACTTGAAGGCTGAGTAATATTAGAAAACTCAGAGCCTGGGTGAGTATCTTCCTTATAAAAGATAGGTAAATTCTCTAGTATAGACAAGGAATCTCATGCTATTATCCCATGCTATTAAAGCATCAAAGGCTTGAGTATCAGGCCCCCCCACTGGTCCTCAATATGGTGCCAGGGCTTACCATTTAAGAGAGGAGTTCAAAGGAGGTCTGAATCCATTTCTCTTCAGAGTTCTTCATCTGTTTCAGTGCCAAATATACCTCCTCCAGAAAATGACTCTACCTCTTCTGAGTTGGCCCAGCCCAAGCTTACACACACACAGGGGAGATCTCAGAGCAGGTAAAGAAATGACATGATGGAAGTACCTCCTTCAAGATGGAGAGCCCCTTCTCACTGCTGCTTTTCAGATTCTGATACTTCTTTCTCTGATGAGAGTGATACCAATGAATGCCCAGGATATTTTTCAAAATTTCATAAACCTAACAAGTGCCACCTATATCAGCTTATCCTGTAACTCAGGAAGGCCCTGGGGTTCCTACCTGGATACCTCATTCCCTCAAAGTATAGGAGTTCCATCAGGCAATAAAAGAACATGATCCACAAAGTCCCTATGCAATACAGTTGCTTTATAATTTTTCTTACACAATGAATTGCTTCAAAGATTGGTTTGACATGATTCAAACTTATCATTTTTTATGGCAGAGTAGTACTCCATTCTGTAGAAGAACCACAGCTTTTTTATCCAGTCTCCAGTTGATGGACACTTGGGTTGTTTCCAAGATGTAGATGGACATACCTTGAGGATATCCTCATAAGTGAAATAAATAGGTCACAGATAGATACATATCGCATCTTTTCTCTGGTATGAGAAAATGAAGATGTAAATGAGTCCTAGCATTGTATGTTATATATTGTGAAACAGAAAATGCTCAATGTAAAATAAGGTGAAAGGGGACAATGTTGAGATTGTAACAAAAAAGTAAGG